>JAOWBP010050818.1:0-17752 GCA_028571105.1 Tragopan temminckii | reverse complement strand
TTAAAAGGCTACATGTATCTACTCCAGAAACCTGTATTAAAAGTCTTCCAATGGAAACAAAGTAGCTGAAAATGAAGTAAATCACAGCCAAATGAAGTGCTACCTTGCGTTATGAATCCAATGCTAAAAGATAAATATAAAATACATATCCTTAACTGCTTGAATTCACATATCTGATCATAGCCAGAAAAAAAAGCTATTAAAAACTTAACTGCATTTCTTCATCAACTCTCTATTGCAAACTCTTACAGTGCACCTAAACTTACTAATTCACTTTTCCTTTGTGTATCCCTATCCATGCTACCTTATAATTCAGTCCCTCAGAAAAAGTATTGATTTTAAACTAAAAAAAATTGGAGATTTAGATTGATACAAAGAAGAAACTCTTCATTCTGAAGGTGGGGAGGCACTGGAACAGGCTGCCTGGAGATTAGCAGTGAATTCTCCATCTCTGGAGGCACTCAGGGCAAGGCTGTCTGGGTTCCTGGGCAGTCTGATCTGGAGGGTCACAACACTGTCAATGGCAGGGAGTTGGAACTGGATGATCTCTAAGATCTTTTTGAATACAAGTCATTCTATGCTTCTGTGATTGTGTTGTTAAAAATACATGAAGTCAACATCTGATTTGCTTCATTTTCTCTATCATAAAAAAAATAGAACTTCGTAAAATATGTGCGGCAGATTCTTGAAAAAGCCTATCAGTTACTGAGGCTCTAGTCTCAACGAATCAATTCCTCAAATAGGTTTATTCTCATAAAGTGGACAGCCTAATAGTTTCTGATGAGTTTGGAAAACACCTGAGTCTCCATTAGGCGTGTTATAGCAGCAACCATATTTATTTATTCTTTCTTCATGAAAATAGACTTGGAATACTCAGCTAATATCAACTGGCACAACGTATTTCTTTTGAAAGGAGCAAGACTAATCTGTCTTGGCTGAAAATCTACCTGTAAGCGTAAGGCAAACTCACTATGCAGTCTTGGTAGGATGACAGTATTCTTGCAAAGTACGTTATGGGTGCTCGTCTCCTCTTGTGTTAATCCCCTAAACTATGCACAAGGTTGTAGTCCTTCTAACAACAACTGCACAGAATTTGGCTGGAATGACATTAATCATTCTTCTCTGTTGCCTGGAATTATGTGGTTTCATTGAAATTCAGTCTTGATAGTGTATTTAGCAGACTTGAAATTTGGTAAAATTATTGGTTTTATATATGAATAAAAATAATCTGTACATTAAAAAATTGAACAGATCTATATAAAATGTCTAAACAATACACTTTAAAGCTCTTCAGCCTTTAATTACTCCTGCGTTCTCAAACTTCTTTGCACTTCAACAGGGTATTCTGGCTGGGAAAAATAGAAATTACAAAACAAGTGATCAGATACTTCCTCACTGAGATTTCCTGGAAAGCCTCACATGACTAAACTGAATGACAACAGAGAGGAAACTAAAGACAAGGAAAGTGAGAAAGCCTGTTGAATCAATAATAGACTATTACACTCAGAAGTACTCTGAAGAAACTGCTCTTGGGTCATGAGCCTGGGTAGATTTTTGAACACCCTCCTTTTTGGAGGATTTAGCCTCTTGGCTTTCCTTGTTCACTGTAAAAGTTACCTAGCTGCCAAGACTATAAGATGGTATCTCAATCAATATCTGCTTTAAATATTTCTGGTAGCCACTCTCCTCTGGTTGACAACAATCTAATTTGCGTGTGTGTGTGCGCACTGATTTTAGCCAGAATTTTCATGCTACTGAATGTTTCTTAAGGAAAAGTATTTATGGAAGGTGACTATTTGATAGTAGACTTTTTTTAGAGGGTTTTTTTTTTTTTTCTAAAATAAAAAAAAACAACAGAAAACAACAAAGCATTTTCATAGTATTCAGTAATGTGTTAACTCACAAGAACTTGCTTGTCCTTTCACTGGTGTCAGAAAGAATAGCGTTTCAAAGTCAAATTTTATTTATATATAAAATCTAGTAAACTGTTTTTGCAATAAATAAGAATAGCATCTTTTAAAGAAGGAGAATTATTAGCCACCCAAGATAGATACCTGTCCTTGTACACTTGGAATTTATTAAGGGAAATTCAGGCTGGCAGAATGCATGATTTAGGCTGGTCTGAACTGGCTGAGAATCCAAACTCATCTCCTAGAGCAGAACATCATATTTTAGAAAAAGAAAACTGAGGTCTCTAACAACTCCGCATGCCATCAAGGAGTAGAAGTTTACTTTTCAACTGAAGCCTGTGTAATTCCTTCTGGATTAATGACCAGATGAGTAGAGCCAGTGGCCTTGCATTAATACCCAGGAAAATATCCTGCATCAAAATTATATTGCTGGGTTCGGGGATTTTTTTTTTTTTTCTTATTTTTCATCTTATGAAATGTATGCCTTATTTTTACTTGTTATAGTTTTACTCATCTCCAGGTAGCTAAAGAGCTTTAGGCCATGATTTAATAAAGCATTTAAATGGATATGCAAGTCCTAAAACATCCAGTGAGAATGCTTAAACATGCTTGAAGCTAAACGTACATTTTCCCACAGCAGTATGTTTTCTTCCATTTATTGTTCAGTTTGAGTCTGTTTTGCCTTATTTTCATCAAGTAATTGTATAGCAGGCAAACCAGAATAGCTTAATTAATCAGCATGTTCTATGATAATAGATAATTTTGCATGCATATTTTCATTTGGTCTATTCTCTTTATCCTGTCAATATTATTTGTGTACCATTTTCTTAGTGGAGAATTGTTGGTCTACAAGAAAACAGTGTCAATAAATAACCACAGAAAAACTGTGGATAAGAGGTTAAAACAGGGCCACTGTAGGCATTTGCATTTTTAATACAGTCAGTAGAACTTAAAAAATTGGTATTTGCAGCTCTGTGCGCTTCCATCTTGCTCTGTCCAAGAAAAGCAAGCTGCTCTGGGGAACCTGGGACCCACCATTTATTTTAGTCTACAGTCAGACACCTTTCCAAAAAGGCCCTCTCCACAGAATTGTAGCAGCAGTTTAAAACTTGCACCACAAAAGTATCTGAGCACAAGTCACGTTAAGATCTCCAGGAAAGGCAAAACTACATCAGTGGCCCTAGGCAGTACCACTAAATCTAAAGCCACACAAGGTCTATGTTCTGCCACTGCCACCAAGAACCAAACTGAACATGGGCTGCTTCACTCTTCCAGAGACTGTAGGAATAACTTGGACTACTAGGCAAATTGAGTATCTCCCCTTTGTTATAGATATGACTTTATCACCCTTTTATTGTGTTTAACTCTCTCTTAATTCACTGCTTATTGCTCATATTCATGAGTTTATACATTCCCCTGGAATGCTTGTTAAAATCAAGCTGGTCCACAGAAAGTTTAGATGATATGCCTATAGTTCCAGCATCATCAGTTAATTTCAACTAATGGAAGGAGTAACAATTTCACATGCTAACAAAAAAAAATTTCAAAATTAAATATTAGGCTATTTCAAATACAAAGCCTGCCTAGTCACCAATTCCTCTCAGCTACAGAATCACAGTTATCCTGCAGCATCTCCATTGCAAAGGAGAGGCCAGCATCACCTCAAAGAACAGCGCTGAAACAGAAGCAGATGTCTCCCACTTGACCAAGTGAGACATGATTCAGCACCCTTCCCCAGGCAGAGGCATCCCATTTGGCAGTGCTGCAACACAGCCTTGAACAGGTTTGTAAAGCCACCCGCCCATCAGAGAGCAGCTCCTCTGCAATGCAGCTGCTTTCCAAGGGTACAAACTGGTGCCAAACTGCCTACAGCCAGATTCATAGCTAAGATAGTTTGCATTTATTTTTCTTATTACACTCTCGTAGCTTTTTTTCCTCCAGAAAACAGCCTACTGATTTTAATACAAGATGCCTTGTTAAGTACTGTTTAACACTATGCCTGCAACCATAGGAGCTATTTAGCATATTTTCAAGTTGCACTAAAAAGCTTTTAAATCTATCTTGACTATTTAAACAAATAACTCTGCTTACTAGCTTACAGATGGACTAGTCAGCCCAGGTTCCTGAAACCTTCAAATCAGAGAATGGTTTAGATTGGAGAAAACATCAGAGATTGTCTAGTTACAGTCCCACTGCCATGAGCAGGGTTGCTACCCATCAGATAAGGCTGCTCAGGGCCCCATCCAATCTGCCCTTGGACAACCTGAAGTACCTATAGCGAAATTATTAATATGCGTTTATGAACATCAGCTACATTAATTGTTACATCAGTACAGTCATGTCTCCACTAGGGAAGTGTGTAAACAACAACAGTTCAAGAGCCTTCATAATGTTGGAGCATCAGAGAAACCAGCATAAGCAAGACAATTTCACAAGCCCCCCAGTACTCAGCTGCATGCTGAGCAGATCTGCACGCATGACATCACAAGGATTCAGATACAGAAAGAGCATGTTACACAGTAAGATACTCATGTAGCTACACTCTAACTACCTTTATCTGCCAACATCTGTAATTAATCTTTATTTCGCTGGAGTACTGCACAAAACACTATGTGTGCCTACTAATCCTTAGTGTATAAGAAACACCCAGTGCTGCTGCAGGTGTTTTGCAGCACCCCTCAGGCTTCTTCCCCAGGAAGAGTACAACTTTAGATTGTATGCACCTTTTCTTTTCCTTCTCTCCCCATTTTCTTCCCACCCTCAAAGCAGTGAAAGCAAAACAGGACACACTGGTCCCAGCATTTGTCACTGTCCTCTGAAACTGCTAAGTTGAAACAATCTGTTTTAAGCCTATTATATGCTAATAGCAATGATAATTGTAATAGACTAAAACGATAGTATAAGTCAGACAAAACCTGCTTTAAAATTCATAGAAGATGTTCTTCCAAACTAGCTGTGACCACTTCAGGAAAAACATTTGGGAATGTTGCAAGAATGTTATGGAATGTGAGAGTAAAACCAAGAATTTGCCGTGGTGGTATCCCCTCAAAGAGATGCAGATTTACTGCACAAAGAATGATATCCTATTAGATCAACATTTTCACATGACACATCAAAATTATATGTAAAGGCAGTAGCAAAAAAAAAAAAAAAAGTTTTACACTTGAAATCAATCACGATAACAAGCAAGGGAGGCCTTGGGATTAGACCCTCTCATTTTCAAGGCTGATTATAAATGAAGTCACCAGTTTGTTGCATGTCTATCAGAAACAGTTTTGCTTCTGTTTTGATTGGTTTTTAGGCTTCCTTCAGTTGTTTTTGTTTTTTTTTTCCCCCTGTTTGAAATGATACCACATGAATTTACTGATTATGTGCAAGATCAATGAAAGCCTGAAGCTGCACTGCACTCCAGCAACTACACCACCTTCTGCAAGTGCCCTTTGGTCATGTCAACTTTAAACCCATCATAGCATCTGATTATTTTATCTTTGTGTAACACTCAATCCAAACTATTGTTCTTCAGATTTTTTTTCCCCACATTGTACTGCCTGAAAACTAAGATGAAGCCTCTCCCCTCCCTGCTTCAAAAATAAAGACTACAATAAAGAACATCGGAATTGAATTTTTACAAGTATTCCCAGCAAAATAGCCTAAGAAAACTTTAAGATGGTACTTAGAGAGACAGAGTAGTTCAAGACCCAAAAATGTAGAAGTTACAGGCATGAGTTGCATGCTCTTTGACATTTCCTGGAAGAGGTCATTTTTCAATCATTTATGGCAAAATTTCAGTATCCAGACAACAGAAGTTAATTTAAAAAATTGTCATTATTAACCTCTCTCTACTATTTATGTGTTTAAAATAGTTATTGACACTGACCGATGCTTGCAAAGCACCTGAGAGAAAAAACTGTCCAAATGCAAAGCAGAACTAAGTATGCTGCTAAGTAACCAAGTCACCCACCGTCACTCCACTTGTTTAAATAGAAACTACACTGGCTTTATTCAGACAAACTGTTCAACAGTGCAATGGAAACTGAGAAGTAATGCATGCGTTATAAGCAGTATGTGATGGCTTATGTTTAAGTTGTCTATCAGCATAATAAGAACTGACAGAATTAAATGTCTTGAAAGATTACAACTGAAGTCTCGAAAGTACGTATTGTGTGTTACGTTTTCCAACAAATTAAAGCTCCATTTTCGCAAAACTATAGATTATTTATAACAAGAAGTGTATTATTAATAATAACTACCATTTCATGCACTGATTTTATTCTTTCAGCCAGAGGATCATAGAGTGTTTTACCGCCTCTATTTATGGAATGAAACCACTGTTTGCATAAGTCAAGTTTCACACTGGAAAACAATGAAGCAATTGATAATAAGGCTCGTCCTTATTCATGACGTCATTGATGACTTGTGCTTGAAAACAGCTAAGGTATATTTGCTTGCCTGCATTCTCTTGACACAAGAATTTGCATCTCAACTCTTCACAATGTCCCACATTTTTTTTTACGGGTAGAAAAGAGTTAAGTTGTACTGCAGAAATGTTTAGATGTTACACTAAGGGGCATGGTTTAGCAGGGAAATATCAGTGGTCGGTGAGTGGTTGGACCATATGATCTTTGAGGTCTTTTCCAACCTTGGTGATCCTATGATTGTAAGTAACAAAGTTACATAATATGAATTGGGTAAAGGCAGACCACAGTGAAGAGAACATTTGGTCCCTGGAGTGCCCTCCTAACCTGTTACAGCTGAAAGTGCTATCTGAGCAGTCTTATAATCGACTTCACCAGAAAATACAGCCAAGGAGTGGATTTTCTTATTTTTATTTTTTAATGCTCTCAGATGCATTCTACTTCTGAGTGATTATTTTTTCTACTTCTCTGAAATAAATAAAGTGGAAAGGTGTAGAATCTGTGTCTTAGTGAATACTGCTCTGCTGACAGGGAAAAAATTTCTCTGAGCAATTATTCCACTGAACTATTATTCGCAGTGAGAAAGGTACATGCTTCAGTCAAAATGTGAATGCTGTATAATGCAAGAACTTGTAACAATGTGTTAGCAGATAAACAATAATTTTTTGTTCCCTACATGTATTTACACTTATAATAGACAGCAAAACAGCATAATGTGTTAACCAATTCTTAATGAATTCAACAAGAAATGCAAATCTGCACAGTAGAAGCACCTCCAACACCCAAAAGATGCAAAACTAGGCTTTCATAGGAGCTCAGTGGTCTTCCTACAAGGGATCAGCACTGTCAGCTGTAGGCAGTTGTTTCAAGGTGCCAAGGCTGCATATTGTTGAATCATAAAATACCCGAGTTAGCAGGTACCCATAAGTATCACTGAGTCCAACTCCTAGTTCCACAGACGACCACCCCTCAAAAAAAACAAAAACAAAAAAACAGACCATAGATTTGTTAGCTTATGCAACAAAAATAGATAGTATTCACTGACACACCAACGCCTGCTAATAAAGCCAGAAGAGATGCCAAGGACACACCATTTTGGACAGCCAATTGTGAGATCAAGTTAAAACAGACTATAAATAGTTCAAAGGACCTATAGAAGCATTCTGGGTAATTTCAAGTGTAGCAGAAAGGTTAACAATAGCTACATTCATTTCAGCAACACCGAAATTTTGATATAGCACATACACTACATAGGATATTTAGCTATCTTGCCATTAACTGGTTAGGCACTCTGCCCTTTTCTACATACAGGATGATGGCTTAAATAGACACTTTCAGGAGGGCTAAATCAGCTCAACTATCTGTCACCCATCTACTTAGCAGCACTGAGAACTTCGTGGAGTGTTACTATTCTTCTGCGATCTAAACTGCAGATGAGTTGTCTGTGGGGGTTATTGTTTGTTTGTTTTAAGGAAGCTTAGCCTGCACTGTAGATAGACTTCTTTTAAAAATTAGGTGCACGGAGCATCATTTGGATTACTGACAAGAACCTTCTTTCTCATCTAAATCCAGACAGACCTACAGGGTGACCTGCTGTGCATAGTTACATCAAAGCTGAAAGCTTATTGCTCCCAAACGTGCACTGTAAATGAATTTAAGTTACAGATATTCCTTTTCCATTTATTAGTAAAATTTACAGGTTTCACCTCATTCTAGAAGAGGCTGCATGGTGCTACTGTTTACACCAGACAAGCCTTTACCAACGAGCTCTCTGATATTATTTTACTGCGGTTCTAGCAAAACTATCCAATAACAGGTCCTAAAGCACTGCAGAAATGTGATTGAGAGGTTCACATAAGATTCACAGAGTCCACCACTAATAGCATACATTGACTCTAAAGGTTAATGTTATTTTAAGACTAAAAAAAAATAAAACAAGGACAAACAGAAAAGGAAAACTAAATTCTCTCTCAAATGTTGAGATTGGAAAAGAAGATGAGTATCCTACTCTCTGCATCTCTGTGAGCACAAGCAAGCAGGTTGACCAGCCTTCCATAGTAACTACTCGCTCTTCATTAGGACCAGTTCAAACTCCCAATATTTCATTCCTTCTTATAATGCTGCTTGCACTGAATAGAGCACATATTAATCATGGCAGGTGTTACACAGCCTAATTTTTAAATCTTCATACCTGTGTATCATAAGGTCACTTTCTATAAGGCTAAAACTACAGTCAAGGAGGCAGTAGACGGGAGGTGGTGGGCTGTCTGTGATCACTTGCCATGCAGAAGTCAGCCCCCAGCAGTGAGGTTTGCAGATGCACGGCCAGGAGGAAGATAGCACAAGAGCAAGAGGAGAAGCTGCAGAACTGCAGGTGCAGAGCAGACTGTAGCAGTGTACAGGGAGGTTGATGGGACAGGGGCTGAGTGACCTAAGGCGCAGTGCATATATCATTGTTCAGTCACAGAAATGAATTGTTACTTTAAAATGCAAGGGTCATTTGAAAAGGCCTTTAAGAAGTATGAACAGAAACAAAAGCACAATGTCTTGCCCAAGATTTTACCACCATTCAATCACAAAGCTGGAAAGTGAAACAAAGCAATGTTACCCCAGCTGAAACAGGATGTTGTCTTGTGCCTTCCAGGTCCTTTCAGATCTGTGTCACTTACACTTGGCTATACAGAAGTACTTTCCACACTCTCACAGTGTACTGTCTACACTCTAAAATGAGCAGAAGCCTGGGGGTTGCAGTCAGTGCAGCACCACACCAGTTCTAAAAAGACAGACAAGGCATCAGGTAGCACAAACGAATGGCTTCCACCTGGCTCAGGGCATGAAGAGACCTCCTGCACCTTCGCTTGCACAAGTGCAGACTGGGCTGACCTCAGTTAAAAAAAAAAAAAAAAAGAAGACTATATCAACACATCTACACACATCTACTGCATCTGAAGAACAAAGTATGACAGGAAAAAAAGTTAATGCGCATACTAATGTTTTCCACACCAAAACTTCCACCTTTCTGAAAAACTGTTCAAGTTCTGGATCTGTAACAAGTTATAAAATCTCTGACTTTCAGAGAATGTTTTGTTCAATTATTTGCTGTAAATACACAGAAAGATCAGATAAGCCCATTGAATAACTCAATATGAGAAAAGGTCACTAACCTCCTTTAGTATGTACACAGCATGGATATTTGGAGAAGACAGGGGAAGCCAGGTACCACCTGCAAAAAATTTTGAAGCAGGCATCTGATTCTCTTTTTAATGAGAACAGTGACTTGAATGAAAGCCAGCTTATCAGAATGTAAAAGAAGGGGTTGGTACCCACAGTATACAAAGACTGCTCACATCCAAAGTAGTTTACACATGTTTTGCTATGTTTGTACTGCAGTTGGCTACAACTGAGTGAAAGTTAATAACTAACACTCCTCAGCAGTAACAGTGTTAAAAAAGAATACATTTCTCTGTAGTGTTACAGGATATGTCAATATGTACTCTCCTTACTCCTCTACTCACCTCTCCTGAGAGTGTGGTAAAACTCAGATTAAACATTCACTCCCGCTCTCCTGTTAGGGATGTTTTAAGATTTAACTCTTTGATAGGCTGATCCCATTCCTCCTTCCCTGCTGCTCTCTGTGTAGGTGTGAAAGACTCTCGTGGACACATGCTTCTCTCACACAAAAGCCTGCTCTCTCACAAGAGGTGAGCCACCATGTGCCAGCCTTCTGCTAGGGTTTCTGCACTCAGCCTGCTGAACAGGATGGACAAACCCAATCCTTCTGTCCAATGATGCACAGACGTGGGTTCAGAGCTGAAGCCTGTAGCCGGATTAAACCCTCCAGGACAAGACATTGTGATCAATTCAGACAGAGATGAACATAGAGGAGAGGCTGTTACTCCTTACCCCTCCTTACCCTAGTAATGAATGTTGAAGCCCAGAAATTCTTCTCTTCCTGTGGATGTTCCCAGAGCCCTTACCTAAATTTCTGGCCTCAGAGTTTCTCTTTCTGCTCTCACACCCATGTAACCACCTCTATCATACCCCTCCACACAATGAGGCTGAGGTATCTTCAGATGCTGCATGGCATTTGTGAATTGTCCCTGTGCCCCTAAGGGAATTTGCCTGGGCTAAAAGCACTTCTGAATTGATTATTTAATGTGATTCACTAATTTCTGTGGCTATGAGGCCTTTATGTTTCCTGGGCTTGCCCAGCAAAGTTCCTACACACCACTTCAGCATCCCAAGCCACAGAGCAATCCAACAGCCACATTTCCCATTCAGCCAGCCCCAGCACTTATCCTCTACCTGCTAGGTTCATTAAAGCAGTTAATCCATGGGGGCAAAGAAGTGACATCATTTCAGCTTCAGCCAACCACATCTTCCTGCCCACAGTGAAGCTGGAAGGAGAGGTGAGGCAGGTCAGGCTCCAGCAGGCAGGGGGAGCAGGCACAACATAGTAGGCACAGCACCACACTCAAGGGTGCACACCAGAAGTATACTTCCATGGCATCATCACAACAACAGATCCAAGGCTCTCAAAGAACAATGAAAAATAAAAAATAAAATTCAAACCCCACCACAGAATCCTGCATGATTTTGGAAAAATATCCTTGATCTCTTCGTCTGAAGCCCTCTTCAATAAAGTAGCACATTATTGCGTGGAGACGGGATGCAACAAAAAAAACTCAAGGCCTGTGAGGTACTTGTACTACAAGCAGTGTTAGGGAGATAACAAACAAGTAAACACAAATAATCTACTTCAGACAGTCAAGTTCTTCCACTTACAAAAAGGGCTTCAGCTCACCAGACAATGAGGGGGCTTAGTAAGAAACGCCCCGAAACAGGAGATATACTGAGCTCTTACCTTCAGCCCCAGGTTTCTCAGTCTCTACAGAGTCTGTCATGTTGCATTTAAAAAACGATGCTAGTGTAACAACAAGCCCAATGCACCATCAGTAATTAAAGCTCATGCTTCCTCTGCTGATAAATCAGCCATGATCAGCATATATATATATATATATATATATATATATTCATTTTGTTGCAATGTTTTCAAATTACCTTAACACAAAGATGGGCATGATAATTTTCTCAAATTATCATAACTGTTACTATAATACACTAAATTAATTTTTCTTTTCTTTTTTTCCCCTGCAAATAATATAGGAAGCGGCAAGTAACAGTTTTATTGGGGGGGAGGGAGTGGGAGCGGATTGGGCAAGAAAAGAAAAACAACTGCAAATTGACAAAAAATATGGGTACCTTAAAAGAAATTACTGGATCTTACTTTCATGTCTGTATTATTACGCACTTTTCTGGTAATGTAAGAGCTTAACAAAAATTTCCCATGTGTTGGGCCTACAAGAATTCTTTTTGTTACACAGAGAAGCACATTTGGATCCTAATTTCCCCATAAAAATCTGTAGCAATGACAGACTACAGTGGTAGTGGTGTTCAACATTTACCCTAATGCAACTGAGTCTAGACCCTGGTCCTTGAACTGTTCTTTGTAGTGTCTAGAATCAAATGCAGCTCTGATTACTCTTGAGAATAGTCATACCTTAGTAAATTGAGTGCTTGAAATCGGGAAGTGCCACTTCAATAATGCTATTTATGAAGCTACATTGTATTTGTTTCATAATGCATAGTTTCAACCCTGGTTTAGCGCTGCGGAAGAGTTCTTATAGAACATAACAAAGGCAATCCATAGGATTGAAAGAAATAGCATCACTTTGAAGAGAAGCATCCAGATGGACAAAAAGAGCCAGCAACAATTACACAGCAACCAACAGCTTTATGACAAAAACAAAGATCTCTACAAAATAGAAGAAACTTAACCATGTTATCAATGCTGTTAAGAAAACCTTTCAGAACATGGCCTTTGTTCTAGGACCAAATTGTTTTCCAGAGCCATTACATTTTCTAAGCTCATCATCCCCTTCATTTTTAATTAGCTCTTTTCATAGCTGTGCTACGTTCCATCTCCTCTGTAATAGCTCAGTCTGTACTGCTGTCCTCATACCAGAAAATGTTAGCAAGCGAACAGTGCTCTTGGAACAGGGACTTGCATTACAAAGACATAGAGAACCAGATTTGCGGGCCAGGTCTTCCCTGCTTTTGGGAAGTAAATTGGTCTGAGTAGGGGGCTTAATCAAAATAAATCCAAGTCACATCTGGCTACAGCTAAATAGCTCCCTACACATCAGAGCATATCTTATTCAAACAAATAATGAGGGAAAAATACTTCGACACATACTATTTTAAGAGAAAACATAACTAAAACTGGGACACAAGTCACCACAGACACAAGGTTAGATCTTGTTCTTAGTTATACTGTGGTGATCTCATTCATTTTCATAATGTGACTCTGCTTCTATCACTGCATCTTAGTCCAGAACATAACCTTTAAGTAGCTGCTATAGAAAATGATCAACTTTCCTACTGTTCTCCCTTAAGCTGTTTTCCAAAAGAGTTAAACTTCTCAAAAATTTGATCATGGAGATTTCACTTCCATTTCCACATTCCCTGAAGTATTCTGGGATTCTGTAGTTTCACACTAAGCCACATCTGCCTGCTCTCCCCTACAGGCATCTTCAGTCAGTAGCTGGAAAAGTGTACTAAGAGTATGCCAATATGGTAGAAGCAGACTTTAACCAGTGTTGAGCAGCCATTTTTGCTGTTCTCATTGTACTTGAGCACAGATTTGGTCAAAGTCAGGTATCTTGCTCTCCATCATCAAATTACTCCATTCCACTGTCACTTCTGATAAGAAGCATACTAGACAGAATGAAGAAATGATTTTTTTTTTTTTTTTTTTTTGTCACTAGGATGGCAATACTACCCAGAAGCCAGCTGGGTTTCATAAGCATCTATGGGCATTTTTTCCTCCAGGAGCTCCTGCTAGAATGTTGTTCTTCTGTTCTGTTCCCTGCCATAGTTGTTTGTCAACACCATGACAGACAAAACCATGAAAAAGAACACTGTATCTAAGAAGCACTCTGCGAAGTCTTGCAGAAAGAACCTACAACATAAAACTGAGTATCCTGAAAATCCAAACACATACAGAAGCAAAAAGAGAAGAAAAGCACCTAACACCACAAAAAGAATCCATCAGACTCCCAAGCTTCTTGGTTTAAACTTAGATCATTAAGACACTTGAATTTCCAGAATTACTTTATAATACATTTCCACACTTTCTAGTCCTTCCTAAATTCAAGAGATGCTGAGCTATGTATAAGTGATTCAGTTTCTCAAGCTTTCAGCATTTTTGAATATTAACCACAAGTTCAGTTTAGTTCTACTTTTATCTGAACTAGCCCTCCCAAATCTAACACCTCCCTTCTAATTTTAGTAAAGAGATGGCAACTCATGCTTCTACTCATTTATAGATATTTTAAGGTCTCCAAACACTACAATTTTTTGCTACCTTCTGTGTTAGTAAGTAAAGACGTATCTGTGTTTTACATCACTTAATATACAATAATTTTGTAAACCGTTTGGTTGTGCAGTTACACAGCTTAAGTTATGTAATGACACACGGTCAATCCAGTTGTTGCAGAATTGACAACATTGGCATGAGAGGGCTGTCTTCCTTACCGTATTTATTCTTATCTACTGATCTTTTAGAATTCTTATCAAGAACATGAAAACTTATTAATATGTATGACAACAAAGGCTCCTACTTGAATGATATTACAAAGACATTAAGACACTGTTCTAATTCTAAAATTCTGCTCGTTACCAAAGAAATTGAAGAACGTAGGAAGATGAAGGAGATTCATTTGAGAAAGATGTGTGCTTAGTGTCAGAAGAGTCAGGCAGGGGAGAATGCAGATTGTAAGGCTTTTCAATCCCAAAACTATTCCCATTTTCCATTCAGACCAGGACTGTACAATCTGCTAAAGAAAAAGGTTAATGATCCAATATTTTGTTGGCAAAGTGCAGCCACTGTCATTTATTTTTATCATAATAGCCCTTGGCAGGCTATCTTTCCCAGTAATACAACAAACATTTTAAATGCCTTTTCAGCTAAGCAGTTTGGAGAGCTGTGCAAAAATAAACCACAAGTAAGCAGTTTCAACCCAAGAGTTAAAGCAATAATAATTATTACTTAATTCCTACTCATCCACAGTTCCTGGTGTGACGTTGCAAAGGAAGTAGCCAAAGCAGATGGAGATTCATTGCTTCAAGATATCTCCACTAAAGGTATGCATTTTCTTAGTAGAACAGAGCTAATAATGCCTTGGAATGAAGACAGTGACTGACAAATGAATACTAATTGACTAATGAAAACACCTGCAGATTGCTAGTAAATGAGTTGGAGATCACAAGTATTGGTGTTTATTTTACTTAAAAAGATTTCAGTCTCAAGTTTTTTTCAACTTACTCTTTATGGCTGAAACTTCAATCTTATCCTACAGATACAATGCATATATAGTCACTTTTCAGTATCTTCAATTCATAATTTTTTTTTCAATAATATGTTCAAATCACTTCAATTAAGGAGATATACCTTGCTGTTGTGTGTACAAGAGGGTTTTCATGAAGAGAGATCAAGGAGAGGAAACACCGAAGTGCTTAGTCACAAGAACTAATAGCTTAGAATATAACTGACTTCTTTGTCCCCCTAGAACCACACTCAGATCTTGAACAAGTCACAGCAGCAGTCTTTCTGTCCTTCTGAGCCTGTTTCCAACATCACATAAGCATCCAAGACCCTATTTCAAATCCAAATGTTAGTACAATTTACCTGTACCTTTCCTATTGCTTTAATGGGAACGGGACTTGGCTATATGCATGTGATCCCCATAAACAGCAAAGGAAATCAAGTTAAGTTAGACAATTAACCTGACAGATACTAAAAGAATGCCTAATTACTCAAAACCAAGTGTTCTCCAAATGCTGCAGAGGAGCTATGGTGACAATCAAAATAAAGACTTTGGACAAAGCATGACTAAATCCACTCATCACAAATTTAGTAACAGTGAGAAATTAAATGAGAATAAAACATACAGGATGAAAGGACTGGAATGATTTGGAAACCCAGTACAGTCCAGGCTCTAAATTAAATGGTCATCTCTCTAGGTCATTTCCAGTTTAAGCGCAAATTTATCTCCCTTTTAGATAGGAAAGCGACCTTCCACCCAACACACCCATGAAAAGCAGAGTTACAACTGAGTCTGGCTGATTTGCTCTTTCAAGAAGAGGCCAAAGGAAGTGTTTGCCTCCTCTTTCACCTCCTCTCTGCCTTTAATTGCAACTACATGGCTGGATTCCCTACTTACTAGTTTTGCTGGAAGGTCCTTATTCCAGGAAAATTAGAAACCCATTTCTAAATCAGTCTTAGCATTCACAGTTTATCTATTTTTCTTAGCGTTGAATTAAATACACACGATGTTTCCAGTCCTCGTGTATTTGTGATTCTCCATTGCATTCTTGTTCAATGTACATTTAGAGAATACTCTATACAAATATTTTACCACTGACCAAAATGAAATAACATATTCCCTTTGTCAGTCATTTTTATCAATGTCACAACGCCAATCTTATTTTATTTATTTCCCCTTTACTTTCATGTGTTGCTGTTTTATTCCCTCAATTGGTTACAGAGAACTGTAAGGCTGTGCAAGTTAAGTGGCTGAAGTCTATACTTTTTCTAAAATTACTGGATTCATTTAGCTGACATTAAGTGCCTGTTCTGTGCTAAGGTCAAATAACCAGCCTGAATGACATTCTGGATATCAAAGTTATTTTTTCCAAATATCACTTCTGAGTATCTTCCCTGATCCTACCTCAAACAAATTGCTGAAGGAATGATTGGCCTGCTTGAGAGTAAGCCCCACAAGACTGATCTCGCAAGGTGATGAGTCATTAATTCTGACTGAATTTAATGAGAGCTCAAGTTCTCAGCAAGTTTTCAATTACAGCCGCAAGCTCAGAACCAAACACTGAGAAGTTCTCAGTGAACATCTACTGTGCAGAGCAGCCATAGAGAACAGGAAGATTGAGGAGTTCACAGAAGAATAGGTAAAACAACTGGAAAACTGGAGAAAAATAATTTGAACATAAATCTTTAAGCACTTACAAAATCAGACTAGCAGCCAATACATATGTTGAATAAATGAGCCATTTTTCTTACTCAAATAATCACAGCAGCATGCATTTGAGTGCCTGTTTGAAGAGATTAGAGCAGTGATAATATTAGAATCAGTAAACAACTAGTGTATATTAGTATTCTGAGTCTTATTTCTTAACCCTTTGGAATAGCAATTAGTCTTCAGTTTAATTGATCAAATAAAGCTAGTAGAAAATTTAAAAATGTCTTTTCTAAATGACAAAACTGAGGCACTTTATTGATCATAAAGATTTTTTTAATGCAAACTGAGGACTGCTGAGGTAGCAGAAATGTCTACAATAGGTTACAGTGTACTGCGATAAACTTCCTATCTCCTATCAAGCCTTCAATGTGCTGTTCACTATGCAGTCTTTATCTTCATGTGCTGACACATGTAATCTAACATTCTCACTTTGCCACAGTAGGAGCAATTGCTTGACAATTTGATTATGGTTTCCCGTCAGCTCATACACAGAATATTCTTTGAGCTTTCAAGAATTGCAAAATATTTTGATCTTACAATGATGATAATCTTCTGGGGAAAACATCATTTAAAATATTGATTTCTGATAGCAAACCTACTACTGCTCTGCATACAGAAACCTCTCTGAACACCTAGAAGCTGATAAACTACACCCTGAGAGGTAGAAATGACAGTAATGTGCAAATAAAGGGAGATGGCTGAGTGTGTTTTTCAGGATAATATGTTGTATAGCTCTTACATGTGGGTTAGAATCAAAGAGCTATTGCCTAAATCAGAGGTTGGGATCAAAACTGAACTGATGCCATCCTTGCATTCCATTTTTTCTGTGCCAGCTTGATGTTTGATTTCTCCCCTCCGTCTGTTTTATTTTATATTAAGTGTCAAAATCCCCAGTGAGACAAAGTAATATCCAACATCAAGCAGGAACACCGCAGTCAAACTCTTTGGCTCTGGCTGTATCCTAGAAGCTTGGTGCCCACACAGATCTCTCTTGGTACAAGCCAGAGCAGCAAAACAGCCAGAGCAGACGCAACACACTTAGTGAACCAAGCTTGTGCTATTATGTGTCATGGTTTTGTGATTTTTGGTTTTCATTATTCCACATCATAACATCATGTGGGGCACTGGGAGTTTAACTGTTAATGCTCAAGTTCCGGGTACCTGTCCAGAGAAGAAGAATAACTACATTCCCCAGGGGACTTTGCGGTCACAGAGAGGAGATATAACTCTTGGCAAGGTCACCTGATGCACCTTTTTCTTCATCTCCCTGCT
This sequence comes from Tragopan temminckii, assembly GCA_028571105.1. NCBI lineage: Eukaryota > Metazoa > Chordata > Aves > Galliformes > Phasianidae > Tragopan > Tragopan temminckii. Next base: position 58 of record JAOWBP010050818.1, on the reverse strand, counting down.
GCTCAACCGGACTGCACATCTCACCTCAGCGTTATGGTGAGGCCTATCCACCTTTCGG
>JAOWBP010050817.1:0-17760 GCA_028571105.1 Tragopan temminckii | reverse complement strand
GCAGGGGGGTTGGACTCGATGATCTCTGAGGTCCCTTCCAACCCCTACAATTCTGTGATTCTGTGATTCTGTGAATCTATAAGGTCTATCAAATTCCAAAAGAAACATGAACACGATGAATGGTGGTTCGTGTTCTAAATTGTATTTTGGACGTTTTGTAGTACACTTTTTCACCATATCAGAAGGAATAAATCCTTTTCAACACTCATCAAAGTGACTGATGAGGACAATGAGTGTTTGCCCTTAAGTAGTATACTCCACCCCTTGCTAGCTAATGCACTTGATTAAGATAGATAAGGTGGTTATAAATTGATGTTCTATGTGAGTCAAATGCATGAAGTTCTGCTGTTGTTCTCTCAGCTGAATGTATGATTCTGTATAAATAATTGCATTTAATGGAGTAGAGAAAGAGACTGATTCAGTTTCTTAGGTTTTGAGGCAATCACAATGGGGTGTAAATATTAGGAGAACAGTCTGTCTGAATCAGGAGAGGATTTAAACCTGAGTTTATCCATGCAGTGTTCTAACCAGCAGGTTGGCTGAAGAAAGGATAGAATATCTAGAGCTTTTATTTTTGTCTTTGTAAGAGATTACTCTTTTACATCATTGTCTCAAAGCTTGCTGGGGACACAGATAACAAGTCCTGGGCAAGGGTTGAGAAATCTTTTGTCTGGGGAACACTGATGGACAAGTCCTGGGCAAGGGTTGCAAAATTCTTTGTCTGAGGGACACAGATGGACAAGGCCAGAGGCAACGAGAGAGAGATAAGCCACAGATAAATGGCCAGGAAGCAGTCTTTTTTGTGGGCTTATCTTGAGGAAGATGGCCATCTCAGGAGGTGCTGCACATGACTCTTACCCAAGCACCCAGGAATGACATGCTGGCTGAAGAAGGATAAAAAGGGGACATATAACCATGAGGTTTAGGTTTTCTGGCAACAGATTCCTCATGAAGAAGAAGAGGTTTCTGACATGAGAAGCCTCACAACCTGTCTCTCTCCCTCCTGGACTTGCTCTGTGCTCTACCAGCATGCTGAAGAACAAAGGTGTCTACCATCAAATTCCTCACTACGGAATTCCTGCACACTGACAGACTCTCCTGGGCCTGCTACCTGAGTCCTGCTGCTTCCTCCTGGACTGGCTCTGTGACTTCTTCCTCTACCTGTTTGCTGCCCAAGGCCGGCCACGCTGCTGCTCTCCCCCTGCTGCTTTTGCCTCAGACCTTCAAAACAGTGTGCAATGGGACCGCTGCTGGATTCTGGTGGTGACTATCCCTGCTTTACGTGATTCTTGCTTTTTTCCTATCTTTTCTATCACCCTCCTTCCCTTCTCCGTCACCCTAATTCGTAATAGTCGCCCTCCTTCCCTTTCCCATCTCCCTGATTAGAATTTATAATAAACTGGCTGGACCAATATTTGAACTGTTGTTTCTTAATCACACGCTGGGTATGTTATACTAAAAGAACCTCCTCTCCCTCCTATAAATTGGAGGGAGACAGTCTTATCATGTATTTTACACAAATAAAAAAAAAATAGAGAGAAAAAAAAAAAACTTTTTGAAAAAGAATCCATAAAAAAAATCGGGTTGAGGTCACTGGTCCACTTTCCTACATTAGTTTTGCAATGAAGAGTAAAATTTTATTCACCAGAAAAATTATGAATTTATAATATAGTGAAAAGCCAAAAGAGGAAGACTGAAACTCTTAAAAGGTTCTGAAATATCAATTGGATGAAAGAAGTGGTGTTGTTTTCAGCAAACTTGAAGGTTTTTTTTTTTTAAGCTGACACGCCTGAGAAAAGGAGATGACATAGCCAGAAAAATGGCTGGAATATTTACAGAATATCATAGTTTGACCAAAGACTATGTGAAGAACTCATTCTCTGACAAGTGCGTTTAAAGTTTCCTTTATGGTTATTTATTTTTGAGTGTTTTTTTTATAGACTTAGATACGCAGGTGAACTACACTGAATTAAGGAGTGAGAGGTATGAGGCAGAACACATTTGAATAGTCAAAGACAGTGGAAGCTGGTACATTTTATTCTACTTTTTCTCATCAGGGCCATTACTTTCACGCTTACCAAGCCAGGAGAGTACAGTCACATGCCTGAAGTCAGAGATACACCTTCAGTATTTCAAAGCAGAAAGGACTTTTGTGAAAGTTTATGACGTCTCAAATCAATTTCTGATCATGAAATTTCTATTTTTAAGAGCTAATTTCTTTCTGTATCTTATAGGCACAGTTATCTGTCACATTAAGAGGAATTTTTTTCACTCAAAGGGTGGTGAAACCCTACAAGTAGTTACCCAGAGAATTTGTGGATACCCCATCCCTGGAGGCATTCAAGGTAAGGCTGGATGTGGCTCTGGGCAGCCTGGTCAAGTGATTGGCAACCCTGCCCACAGCAGGGGGATTGAAACTAGGTGATCATTGTGGCCCTTTTCAACCCAGACCATTCTATGATTCTATGATCGAAGAGTAATTCCCTACAATTTTTCAAGACAAAATTCTCTTGATTTTACACATTTACTATATGAACTTTGTGGAGCACTGGTAAACCTTTATTTCAATGAAGATTTATATGCATATGTATAAAATATTTACATAACAATGTTGCTGACTATAAGCAATATAATAGTAAATAAGATTCAGACTTAAAGACAATTAAGTGACAAATCTCTAATCATTTTATTCTAACATTTTATGACAGAGGAAAAAAGATAAAAAATTAATTAACCTGATGTACTTTTATATTTGCAATTTCTACTAGTTCATACACTATTGAAATTCTATTTATCAAGAGAGAAGGAAAATATACCTGTATTTGTATTTAGTAGTTTTGAGCGGATAGCAAAATATCATTTCGACAATAGTATGGAAGAGGTATTTGTTTTGGTAGAAATTCAAGTTTTCTTAATCTTCTGTATCAGTGGATTCTATTAAATTTTTAAATATGCTCAAAGCTAAATTACTTTTATGTACCTACCACACTGACATATATTACATTAACCCTTTGGATTTAATAAGGTAATATACTTAGAAATGAAATTAATTTTTTTCCTGGGGATTTCTTAATGCTTTTTCAATTGTCTAGTAACCAGAAAGAGAAGCTTAAAAAAAAAGAAGAAAGAAAGAAAGAAAAAAAAAGAAACCCACAAACATACTGCATTTGTATAAGCTTTCTTATCCATTTATTTGTTTTTTTACTTTTTATATATTTGGTTGATATCCACAGAATCATAGAATGGTTTGAGTTGGAAGGGATGATCATCTCGTTCCAACACTACTGCAAATTCATTTCTGATTTCTTGTTAACTGCTTTGCTTATAGAATTATAGGCAGTTACTCATTAACTTCATGTATAAATTTTTTAAAGCTAAATAATATACCCAAACAACAAAGGCTTTCTCTTATAATTTATGGAGGTTGGCTTCCATGTCACATACTCAGCCATGACATGTAAAATATGTCTCTCTCCGAAACCTTAGCAGTGAGAGGACTGTCTTAAAAACAAAACAAAACAAAAACAAACAAACAAACAAAAAATGAGGGGGTGAGTGAAAGAGAAACAGTAGAACTAGATATTTTTTAGAAAAGATCAGAACTGAGATACTACTAACAGAAATTGAAATTCAGAAGTACTAGGCAAATATGAATGTATTCATTTCATTTGAAGGAATTTTTAAATATCCTCAGATCAGTGAGAATATTTTTGTGAAGGTTTTCAATGTATAAGAAATCCAATCTTGAATTCCTGTCTGGTAATGCTGTGTTTTAGCAGTAGTTGTGGTATAAATATTGGCTTCAACAGGAATGTATGAATTCAAAGCTACAAGAAAAAATGGTGCTTTCTTTGTGATTAATTGACACTGAAGCAAAATCTTGGCAATCTCCTATATTATTTAGAGGACCACTGATCAAAGGAAGGGGGATACAAGAAACTAGCATTCCCATATATTCTTTACTGATGCAGAGATATTGTCTGTGATGGTGAATACAATTACTACAACAGAGTGCAGAGAAATACTTTTAAAACTTATGTTTATAAATCTTTTTTGCAATTAGAAGTAGCAGAGTAGAAGGAAGCCGGTCAATAATCAGATACCTGTTAATAGACGTAGAGGTTAAATTATACTACGTTTTATAATATATTGAGAAAACATCATTACATTTCTTTCTATGTAGTCTTGCACATGTAATAAGTTTTATTATAATTGAATTGCCATTTTTATAAAAAGATTAGATTCTAGTTTTGAAAATAATGCACTCTGCCTTCATTATTATTATTATTATTATTTTTTTAAAGAAAAACTGTATATTTATTTTCAAATACATACTCAAAGATTAAGCTATGGAGATTTTCTAATCATGCTGTTTGCCAATAATAGTCTATTGTCCAACATTTTACCCTGATTGTTGTCAGCAACTGTCTTTCCAATGGAACAATGTGAGTGCGCTTCAGCATCTTTGTCTCCTGGATGTAGACTAGGAAAGATGAACTCTTAGTGTCTTGGTGTCTCCCTGATGTCTGAATATCAGGCATGATAATGAATGAAAAAGCTGCAACAGTGGTGATTAACAGAATATTACAGATAGTACTCTCATATTTTTTCCTGAGATGAGCATAGCAAGCACTTCCCAAATCCAACTTTTATCTTGGTTTTTTTTTTTTGATACTAGGAAGAAGCTAGTATTTTTATTCTTCTATTTGTAATGTTCTCAATAATGCCTATTATTACTAGTATTCAACAGAAAAGCAAACATGTTTTACAAAATATTTTCAAACTAAATAAGAAGATTTTTAAATAGAATCACGATATTCACATCATTCTTAGTTTTCAGAAAAGGAATCCTTGGTGATAAAACTATCAAAATTATCTTTCTGTGAAAAATATTAGCAGTAGAAATACTCAGGGTTTTTTTTTTGTGTGTGTGTGTGTGATTTCATCATGTCTCAACCGTGTACAATGTTTTTTTTTAAAGCACTAGCTTAATTAAATTACACACAAATATGCTTTTTAAAACGAGGATTTTTTATTCTGGTCATTGTAAGCTTGAAAAAGCAATATATTTCTTGTGAATTATCAAATTGTTTTTTTCAATTCTTATGACAATTGATTTTTTTATAAACTTGACATATGTTTTTCAGTGTTTCTTGCTGGCAAGAAACATTTGCAATGCAAAAGTCATAGAATCCAACTTCCATAGTCTTTTGAAAGATGATGAATCTTTTGGCGAAACAAGAAAATTCAAATGCGCAAATGGGCCATGAACAAGATGCAGCTACCTCTGTTCTTCAGTACAAATTTTACATTGTAACTGATCTCATTGTCACTGGAGCTAAAGAAATATACATGGAGATATCTGTTGGACAGAGTTTTCACAGCCTTCTCACTGCTTTGATGTTTCACCACCAAAAATGTAATGTTCACACCAAGCAGAGAATTATTGAAGTATCCCAAATGATATTCCAGCTTCAGTGAGCATCTCTTCTGTACTTTTTATGATGGATAGTAAATCTTCCTTCTCCTTTTTCTCTTCCAAAGAATCTATCCTGATTCTTCTGTCTGATGCTGAAGGAAATAAATGCTTTCAAAGGAAATGGAAGTAACCAAGAATTGTAACAAAACTATTTCTTAACTGAAGTGCTAGCTGAACTATAAATATCAAAATTTACCTTTAGAATGACATATTTTTATCACAGGTTTTGGGTCAGTTGTGTAATTAATAAAATATGTGAGTGTCATAATTGGTTAAATTAATTCATTTTCACCTTTACCAGAAGTAACAGCAAGTAGCAATCTCACTTTTTCTTGAAGGCATCATTCATTGCAAACTACTTTCTTTCAGTCAAGGAGATTTATAGTGGTACAAATTCACCAAGGAATGCCATTATTCATCTCTGAATGAGCGTACCATAAAAGCATTGAAATTAGCATCCATTTATGAAGTATTCAAAGCACATATTTTATTTGCATTTCAGTTATTCACTGGAAGCTGAAAGCAACCAAGCACGAAATCCTCCTTGCAAGGGCATTTATACTGGAGTATCTTTAACACACTGAGGAAGTGACTTCATGATATTAGAATATATTAAAGTTTTCATCTACCCTGCAGCACTCCCTTGACCACCATTCAAACTGTGACAATCCCTGCCACTATCCAAGAGGGCATCTGTAATAAACCTGTGCATGGAGAGCAACTTCCATTGAAGTGCTGTGGCTGCTCCACAGACAGCTTCAGGGGCTGAACAAGGATAATGTATATACAACTCATTTCTCTGTAAAGACAGAGAACATTTCACCAGGAGTTCCTTACTATTAGCACTTCAGACTATTAGAATGAAATTGTGTCCGTAGGTGTGCCATTTGTTCAATATTTTTAGTGCTTAGTCAAGCTATCATTCTGACAGAGATGTTAATATTTTATTGTTACATTATATGAACACATGCATGTATGAATTTCTTTAGCTAGAACTGCTACCTAGAACTGCTTTCCTGATTACTGAGAATTAAAGTGGTAAAATACAATGAAAGATATTTTTTGCTTCCCTGGTTATGACCTCTCTGTGGTTAGTTTACTGCTAAAACTTTATCTCATGAGAACATGGATAAGCAGAGAACACATAAGGCTGCTGGGAAAATTTGTTGTAGGTCCAATGTATTTCAGAATGAGTCTGAAACACACAGTGTGGCAGGAGACCCAGAAATTCTATGTTAAAGTCGAGTGTCAGTTTCTGATTTATTGAAAGGAATGTTCCCCAGATAATTTTCAACAAATTTTATTTCCTCAGGTTTTAAAATCAGTATCTCTATAAGAGAGATGAATTGAGGATAAGAATTTATTCAGAACCAGCTGTAAAGATTCTTTTCCATGTTGTTTAAGGAACACAAACTTTTCACAGAACCATGGGTGAGATTTAAGGTCTAGTTCTAAAGGAGTCTTTCAGTAATTCCAGTAAATTTTGGATGCATTACTTTGCTTTTTTAGACCTGTAGGTTTTTAGATTAGGATGTTAGTGGCTCTGCACATCTCATTTCACTAGAACCATGAAATACCTTTGCACCATCAAATTAAAGAACTACGGAAATACAACATATGCCAGGGTAGCTCTCAGTATTGAGGAAAAAGAAAATACTGTGAGCAACTCACAGGTGTGTTTGCTTGATTTTTCTAAACAAACATTTCTGATAGACCTTTCTACTTGGCATATATTGTCCTGCTGCCATGTATGCAAAAGATAAGGATGGACTTCTGTACTCTATGGCTCACAATAGGATTATGCAATATATTAAAGAATTTAGAAGAAAGAATGAAATAATGAGTGATGTCACTTTGTCCATATTAGTTTTTGACCGTGCAGCAATGCTTAAGATAAAAATAAATAGTAAACAGCAATGAGGTAGAAAATGAAGAGCTTGCCTTTTGTTAAAAACTTTTGCGTGCTACGTTTCTCATGATGAGAACGCAGATCTGTTGGGTTCTAAATTGTTTAGGTGTTATGTCTGAGGAGTTCTAACATACTTGTAATATCTGTGAAAACTGATATATAGAAGAGCAGAAAGAACAGCTAATAAAAAGCATGACTTTCACAAATATACAGTGAGAAGAACTATAAGGTAAGTTTCAGCAAAATACGTTCACAGCTGTTTTAAAATTGGCATTTCACACTTTCATAATTTTGTCAGATGTCAGATTTCATTAGGCAGCACTTGAAAGCCCTAAAGGATCAGAGGATGAATCAACTGTCTTCATCATTATCTGTCTTCCAGTCTTTGACTGCCATGCAAAGTGTGGGCTCTAGAAAGCAGCTAGCTAGCCTTCTCTATATTTTCTCAAGAATTAAACAAAATGAAACAAAAAGCAATCTCATTTAAAAAAAAATACAAATTTTTAAATAATTTAGAATCTGAGTGCTCCTCTGAACAGATTTATTTTGGCCAGAAGGAAACGTTGAAGATGAAGGTCCATGCATCACCTGTGCCAGGGAAATGACTTTGACTCCTCTACTTGAACTGGAACTCAGAATCTAATCGCCTCACCTGCTGAAATTTAACCAAGATAATAAAAAACAGCTTATTTTTTCTGGTAAAGTACATTTTTTTATTCAATTTGATGTGATGTCATAAACTTGCTTTTTCATATTCACATATCCTGCATGCTATAAAATTGGGGCTATTTAAGTAGTCTTGTAATGTTGAAGTTTATTAGTTAAAAAATAAAATCAAATATAAACTACTTTTGACAAAGTAGGATTATCAGGAAAAATAAGAATACTTTAAAATGCTTCTTCTTTCATCGATCAGACACATAGCATATAGAAGGTAACATTTCCATTTTTTGCCCCTCATTTTTAGCATTCCTTTTATTTCAATAAACCTTGAAATTTTGGTTTTCTCTCACACCTGTTAGGAAACAGGTGCAATTTCATTAGACTTCTCGAACAACAGTGATGCTGTATCCAATGAGATAATTTTAAAAGATTTCAATAAATCTGCTTTGTCTTAGTGGGCAGAATAATTTTCCATTAAAATAGGTAAACTGAAAAATATTGCATATTGTGTGAGCTACGTTGCTTTTGATAAACAATAACATAGACATCCTTTGATAGGCATGTACACATGAGAAATCATATAGGTTATCTAATATAGCTCTTCTTTGAGCTGATTTGCTAATTATAATTCTAATTATTTTTTCACATCCAAACAGGGATTATTCTTTTCAGGCTAGTTTGCCTTCTTTGAGTCCAAAACTCTATTCTAGCTTTAGCACAAACTTAATTTATTCCGAAGTGTGGACTTCATATGGAAACTGTGTATTTAATCAACCACTGTATTTTGAACTTCTGCAACAACCAGTATTAGAACAGATACCAGGAAGGAAAAAGAAAAAAAGTAAATGGTCTTGTCATTTTTTAAGTCTCTAGAATGGTTTTTCATTTGTTTTTCAGCATCTGACATATAGGACACATAACTGCAAAGTTTAAGTCGTGCTGACAGTAAGGTCGGAGGAGATGTATGATCTATAAAATATGGAAAATTCAGAGACATGATAATTTGTGAGATATATTTCTGAATGTTAAAGGAGAGTTTGTTTTTTCTTATTATTATTCATTGCAAGTAATGAACTTAAATCTGTGAGAAAATAAATTTGGTTTTAGGAAAAAAAAAAAAAAACAAAAAAACCAGAAAACTTTATTTTGAGTGAGACAGGAATTAACTACTTTCTTTGCTTCTTGGGGTTTTCTGTGGACACAGAAATGCCCACAAGAAGGAAATTATCATCTAAAGAGACAATACTTTTTACCAGATAGTCTGGTATCCGTTTTTATTTTTAGAGATGTTCCCTATGTGGTGACAGGGGAAACATTCCATATTGTATATGCTCTATCTGAATTCATTCTTAACCAGATGTACAAAATTCAGGGTCTAAGATGCATTTCTTCTGTCTTACCTCCACACAATTCTTACCAAAGCAATGTGGGGGGGTACAGTGCAATGGTTTTCTCATTGCCTGCCCAAGAAAATGAAAATCTGAAGGGAAAAGTTACTGAAAAAGGAACACATTAAATATGTTTATCTCCTTTAGACTATGATATTTAAAATGTTCCTATAACATAGCACTAAAGATAGTTCAGAATTAATATAGCAGTGACCAGAAGTTGATGACACAGGAGCATGATTGCAGATTGCTATCCCTTCAGAGTCCTGAGCTCACAGGCCAGTCATTTTTGACATAAATTAGTGTCAGATATTAATTTTGAAGGATTCATTCTATATGAATCATATGCACTTAGGTACATAATTATCAGTACTAATTATAAATATGAACTATACTTGTCTTTAAGTGCTGCAAGACAGATGCTGCAAGAAACGCTATATTTACTTATAGAACACTTTTTTTTGTAACCAAACCACATTGAAAAACATGGAAAGCTTTCTATCATTTCTGCTTTTCATCCTCTCTTTTATAATCTCTCAGTCAAACAGGGACATAGTATTTTATATGTCAGTATTTTTGTCCTATTTAATTTCTCAAAAATTGATTTTCCCACCCCCTCTTATGTTTGTCATGGAGTATGGAATACACTGGCAATTGAATATTTACTTATCTGCTTTGTAAAAGATTATTCAGCAATGATGCAAATGGAATTCTGGCAATGGAACTTGTTAGTTAACTGAAATCCCCTTTGCTATCAGCTAAAAAACATTCTTTTTTTCTCAGTAAAAATAACCTAGTGCCATGATATACATTAATTTAAGAATGGTTCAAAGCCTTGTTATTTTAGACTAAGGCTGTGGTTGCATAGTGAAGATTTTCATGAAATATAGATAATGCTAAGATTCAAATTCTCTTTCAGGTGCTAAGATCAAAGTCTAGAATATTCGATACCCTTCCTTTTTTGTTAGTATTTCTTATTTCTTAAGAAGATAAATGTGTGAAAACTACCATTCATAAGCAGGCAAACAATGTCATTTTAAAACAAAAGCTTAGATAAAAACTACACATTAGTGTTTATGAGCACTCATTTAGATTTTCCATTTTAAAAAATTGTCACATAAATCTTTTCCTACTGACCAGTCACATAAATATGTTTGATCACAGTTATTTTCCAGAAATAGTTGCCAGTCAAACAGCATTTTTTTTACCTGAAAGTAACAATGTCAGTACATAAATGAGGCAGGTGAAAACAAAATACATCATGGCACATTGCAATGTGAAGAGTGTAATAAAGGTCTCTCGTAGCTTCAGAAGACTTAGGAGGTGGTATCCTGGTAAACTTAAAGAAAACATTGCTGGAATGATTTTCAGAAGATAATCTATTTCATCTTATTATTCTGTGCATATGTAAATTCACCCTAGATATTTTGAAGCCAGTCTCTTAAGATCTCTAGACTATACAAGAACAACAGGATACTAATAAAACAAATCTAAGTTTCTTTTTGAAAGTATTTCTTTGATTGTTTCCCCCTCAGGTAGATAACTATTAGAAATACACTTCATTTGAAAACAATATTCACAAACTTTTTAAAACTCAGAGGCATCCTCATAAAGGCACCTTCAATTTTTTAGTCCTACTATGTAATCACCCAAGGAGAGATCATTTGAACTCCTAATTTCCTTTTACTGTGAGTTTTACACTTCCCAGTAGTCCACTGGTATTCCTACTTATTCAAACATGGTTAACCCAAAGAATCCTGATACAACTTGTCATTCTGATGACATTCCCCCCATCCACCCTCTTCTTCCTCTTCCTTCTCAGGCGTAGGAGAATGAGGAATGGAAACTGCAGTCTGTACATAATGCTTAGTCTCCTTCACTCCTTCAACTCCACTCTTGCCCAGTACAGTGTGTATCCCAGGAATAGCTATGGTCAGAGATCTATGAGAACTAGCCTACTTCCAATTCATCTATATTGGCAGTACAAAGAAAAAATTCAAGCTACAGAATTAGATGTAGATTATTTGGAGAGACCTCTCTAGTCCAATACTTCATTTCTACTGTTTCCTCTGTGTCCTAAAATGTACTGTAAATAACATGCGTGTGGAGAAAATTTCTTACTTTCCCTTATCATATGAATTTTCAAAAATACTATAGGCACTGTGTAAGAATACAGTTAAAACCTTCTTTTCTTAGAAAAGAAACATTAAGTGAAATGTAGGACAGGGTCTTATATTATTCACAGTCAAGTCACAGACAAGAACATCAGCTTAAGACTACTGATTGTCATAGTACACCTGATGAACATCCTGTTGAACATCCTGTTTTAGTTACATCTTTAATCATTTTGAAGCAAGGTGATATGATAGAAATATCCTACTTAAAATGTAAAAGGGATCATTTTGAGAAATGCCTTAAACTGAAACATTTTGAAGACACATTAGAGAGTTTGAATGTTTGCTTCTCCATTCCAAGCTCTGTAATTAAACTTGTCTAGCTTGTTCCCTAGGAAACAAGGAGAATCAGGAATTTGAAGCCTTCAGAATAATTCACTTAATAATGTTTGGTATGGTAATAAACACAGACAAATACTATAGTAGCCAAAAATCAAGAGCTGAATGTGACTCTGTTGACAACTAAGGCTAAAAATGTACATAGTGAACATCTTTAAAAAGTTAAACCCCAAAATGGATGTGGATAAAGAAAAGTATCAGTATCCTGAGAATGTTTTATGTAAGTGGGCATGGAGTTATTTAGACAGAGCATTTATGGTGTTCCTCTAGTGGCATGTTTTAAGACATGCTGCAGGATTTTATGGTAAGAATTAGAATATTGGTAATATTCTGTGGATTAATGACTGTACGTGATCAAACTGAATTTTTATGTTGAGAAATTATAAATATATAACTGTAGACAACATCCATTTGTCATGAAAAACTGTGATGTTCATCTTTATTTATTTTAGTGGTGAAGCATGTCTTCATGTTGTTCTACTGTAATGAAACCAGATTCAACAGTTATATGCAGAAAATTTCAATCACTCTGTCTAGTGTAGTGAATTCTTGCATTTGTCATATGAGGTTACAATAATGAATTTTTACAGATCTTAAAACAAATTATTGACACACATTTTCCTCTTGTTATTTGAACAATGTCAGTCTGGAGAAGACAACTGCAAAATGTGCACTGCTGATGTTTTGGCCAGTTTTTCTTTGCTTAGCTTGTGACACAACATGGAAATATGCTTCAAGTTTTTCTTGTGTTTCTAGAAAGACAAATATTTGAAGCCAGTAAACTAAGATTCCAGGCCCTCTCTAGGGAGCTGGTATAGAAATAAATCATTTTTGGGCATGGATATAATTATTCCAGTCTCTGCTGACACCTAGAAACCTTAACCTTAATCAGCACATGTGACACAAGGATTGCAATGGTTTATTGCTTGCTTATCTCCTTTTGGCAACAGCAGAGAGTTAAGTCCTCAAACTAATTTGTTTAGGTCTTGCTGCTGCCTTTGATATAATTAGCATTACTGATACTGTTTTGTAAAATATGCCAGAAACAGACAAAATGGTGCTCTACCCTTTTTGTTATGATAAAACAGATGAGCATAGATGACTGGAAATATGTACTACACTGATTTGTAAAACAGAATTGCAAGGATATGATAGGTATGCATTTTTGATACTTCTTTTTTATACGTCAGGTGAGAAAAAGGAGAAATGACCTCATATTTTTTGAATGTAATAGACTCTGAGACATCAATAAACAAAGTACAACTTCTTTTTGAGATTACATTAATAGATGCCTGAATGGGATGGACTGCCAGTGTTTTGTAGGAATTTAAATATGGTGTCTTATAAAATATTTTCCATCATGAGCTTTTGGATTATGTCTCCTATGTTACACAGCTGTCTAAGATGAAGAAGAGGAAGGCAAAACACATAGTATTATGCTTTTTAGTTCCATCTTGATGTCACAGAACTTGCAAGTCATTGCCAAACAATCTGCAATTTAGATCTGGTATCAACCTATCTTGGAAGGAAATATTTCAGTTTAGGATAAAGTGATATTTCAATTCAGGGTAATTCAGCCATATGAGTTTGTCAAGTCTCATGCATAATTTCAGTTTTGATTAAAATATATGTTTATTTAAAAGCAAAAACCACAACAACAGGGTGGGGAGTTTTCAACCAGATACACATATGTTATTTCAACAGTTGGGAATATATGTTGAAGAATACAGCCAACTGGTACGTACTGAGATATCTGCAACATTTAGAATGTGTTCACGTCAGTTTTTCCATTTTGTTTTTCTTTCTTTACCAGCAGCATGCACTTGTAGCCCTGAAGGCCAACTTTATTCTGGACTGGATCAAAAAATGGGTGAATAGATGTTAGATTAGATGTTCAGAAGAAATTTTTTACTCAGAGGATGGTGAGGCATTGGAACATTTTCCCAAAGAAGTTTTGAATGCCCCATCCTGGAGACCTTCAAGGCCAGGGTGGATGGTGCCCTGGACAGTCTGATTTAGTGGGTAGCAACCCTGTCCAGAGCAATGGGTTAGAACTAGATGATCTTCAAGGTCCCTTTCAATCTAAGCTACTGTATGATTCTGTGAAATAACGTTATGATATATAACTGCTCAGCCTTACTTTGTAAGAAAAGAAAAGAATAGGAGGGGGATAATTCTGATTTTAAAGAAACTTGGGAGAGCTTTTAAAAGGGAGTATTTTTGAATATTTGACTTAACAGTTGTCTACTCTTAGTATAAGTACATTACCTTGTTTCAAAGTATTAGATGAATGAAAGACAGTCTTATGAGCTGATCTATTTCAGTGTGAGTTTCTGAGATTGTTGTTTTGTATATATTAGAACAATTTATTTATTTGTGTTAATAAATGAAAAAAAAGTTTTGTCATGAATCAAAGACAGCCTTCAAGTTGGTGGAAGTCTACTTTGCTGTTTGGTCACAAAAGAACAGAAAGACAATTCTGAGAGCTTCTTAGTTTCAAATTAGACAGTGATTACAAAGCACCAACTGAAAGAGAATCCCAGAGATGCTGGAATGAATTCAGAAGAACTTCCAATCAGAGGAAACAAAGGAAATTACAGCTGGGAACCTGTTGAACAGCAGATAATAAGAACAACAGGAAAAAATATAAAATATATATAAAAAATATAAAATATATTAAAAAAATTAAAAGAATTTCAGGATTAAAAGGTAGGTGCTTGCATACTTCCTTTGATTTTATTTCAATTTTAGTCTCATTCTTGTCAGGTTCTATGAAAAATTGTGAGGTCAAGTCATATTTATATTTCTGTACATTTTGATAATAAAAATAGTTCTGCTGCAGATTATTTTTCTCTGCAGCACTTTAGACACTGCAGTAATAAACAGTGTTATGACTCTTTTGTCATGTCTTCATTTTACAGACCATCTGATAGAGAATACCTAGTAGGATTGACTAATATTGTCTTAATTAGACATTACAGTAAAAAATATTCTCAGAGAGGGACTCTAAATTAGGATGCAACAATGTTAAATGCAGATACTATTGCAAGGTATTTCAAGGGATTTGGATATTTCATGTTATAGATACCAGTTCTGCACTTGAACCAGATCATCTGCTACTCATTTGATTAGAAACAGACGTCTGAAGTTTGGGTAAGCACTTTTCTCAGCATAAACAATTGTGTTTAATTTCAATTGCATTTAATCTCAATTCAATTATCATCCTAAGTGTCATTGTCTAATTCACATTTTTCAGAACTGTAGATCATTCAAATGTCTATATCTTATTTGAAATGATTGAATTAAATTCTCACAAGTCTGTGTGAATATTTATTCATTCCCATAACAAAAGTTTTTTCAAAACTGGTACAGGTCGGCAAGTCTCTTTTTCCTTTATCCATATATTCTCCATCCACTCTTTCATTATAACTGTCAGAGCTCTCTTGTAAAGAAATTGAGAAGGTTCTTAGTCCCCTTTATTTTACAAACTCACTTATAACCGAAACTTCATAAAAAAAAGGCAACTCTTTGTCCAATCAGGATTTCTCAAATGGTGGTGAAAGGAAAGACAACAAAAGCCTACCAAGAAATCCAAATCTAAATGCTCATTTTACTTCTCCATGAAGGCATAACTCCATTTCAGAGCTGCTAATAGAGAAGAATGACAGTTTAGTGCAGTCAGTATAGAGCTACGGGTTTACATAACCTTGCTGTAAAGAAATACTATCATCTTCTTTAATTAAGTTCTCCTCCTTATCTTTATGGACTCCAGTTTTTCATTACTTCATGGACCTGTCTTGATATTATCAGGCCTGATACTTACAGCTTGCCTACATTACTGCTTGCTTAATCCTATTCTGAATCTGAAATTTCCATCTAGATTTTCCACCCTTTCAGCAATCTCTGGCAAATATTTTCAATGACTATTCAACATGAATCATAGTTTCTTCTTAATAAATATTTATTTCTTTCACATTATCTCCACTCAAGCTGTTACTGACCAAAGAGTCAGGACAAGCTAGCACGATACCATTATTATCTTTCGTATTTATTTTGAATGGTTGTTTGATACAGGTCCCATTAGAAATAAGGGGTATATAGAACCATGGAAAAAAAAAGACAGATATCTGGAGCTTCAAATTAAGCTGTCAAAAATTTGAAGATGTCTTCAATTTCAGGAGTTTAGAAGATAATCAAGACACTAAAAAAGGTCTTAATAACAACTGTTGGCATGGCTCAAAGCTGGTTCCCCTACAGAGACTGGTGATAGCAGTAGTAAGATGCGATATTTTAGACAGTTGTTATACAGGAATCATATAAGAGTACCAGTGTCTCCTGGTAGACCATTTCCTACAAAGATTCTCCTGATTTAATCACACAAATGTGGTGTGTGTAATTGTTTCATGTTTCATAAGCTCTGCTTCATTCCCAGTTGCTGCTAGCCTGATTTTCTTTCTTTTTTCAGCAACAAGAGGATTCTTGGTGTTGGGGTAGACAAAATCAGTGTTCTTTGTATATTTCAGAGATGTGAAGGGAAAGCTATATGGATTTAAAAAAAGCTGTCTAGTTGTTCTCTTCTCGGGAAAGCTATTAGTTTTAAAACTGCAGCAGATTTCTCCAGTGTGTATTTTCAGACTGCAAAATTGCTGGATTGACTTTAGCTAGGCGGTTATCATTCTGGTTCAGGCAGTTTCTTTAGAGAGAATGGGGGAAGAGAGAAGGAAGGTGCTTGCAAGTCAAAAATTTTTGTGAAAAGAAGGCAGAGGACTTAATTTATAGAATAAATTTGTCATTTGCACTCAGGAATAATACGTAATAAACTCCCCAGCAACAAAAAATTAATAATACCTAGCGGCACACATTTGATGTTATTATGCAGTTATGCAATATATTTTGTTGGAAATAGGAGTTTCCTACATCAAAAAGTCAAAGCAGCAAGCAAATCAAATAAAGTCCATTTTTTCCATCAATACAAACAATGGTGAAAAGTCTGTCTTCTCAGTGTTTCCATACTTTTTTCAACAATGCAGTTTACTCTCTCCACAGAGATACAGTGCTTATGAGTGTTTTTAAGGCAGTTTACTTGCTACAGCTTGATTCCATTTTAAGAAAGTGGTACATTAAACCAGTCTGCGATTACACCTATAAGTAATTTGAATCTTTATAACCCATCATCATAGAAAATTTTACTTCCTTTTTCTCTTTTTATAAATTTATTATTATAATGATATCTTTAATACATTTGCATACCTGAAACCTAAAAGAGTTTATAGGTTTTTTTTATGGCTTTGTTGCTCACACTATATTAATTAAATCCCCTAAATACTTTACAAATTATAGATCTTTCATAAGAACTTCCACCCCAAACTATGCCTATCTGTACCAGATGGTATGCTCCATATTTCAAATGATTTTACTGCAAAATTAGGAAGAATCTACGATTTTAAACAGACAAGGTTATTTTGTTCACTCTTTCTTAGCTATAATTGAAATTCTAGAAATTATACGGGCTGTAAAAGCAGAAGTACTAAAGCTGAAGAAAATACAAGCTTAAAACTCTAAATCGAAACTGCTCAGTCAGTATTCAGTAAGATTCTCATTCTTCAATGCTTATTAATTGATTTTTCTCCATTAATCCTCTTAGTTTTTAAGAAACATTATATGTACTTTGACTGACAAAAACCTGATTTCTGATATGAATTGCAGTTCTTCTAACATGTTGGTCTCAAATGTCTGTCACAAATTAATAGACAAACACTCCTCAAAAGAAATTCACTTTTCCCTTCATATTAGAAAAAATGAAATGTC
>JAOWBP010050815.1:0-17772 GCA_028571105.1 Tragopan temminckii | reverse complement strand
AGGTGCTCACAGCCCCCCAGCCTGACCTCGGCTGTCTCCGAGGATGGGGCATCCACTGCTTCTCTGGGCAAAGTTGGCGCTTCCTATGTGGCAGCTGTGATATATACGAAGATCTGAGGACAGTAAGTAAGTCCAGGCTGGAACAAACGAAATACATAAATTTTATCATCTCCCTGTCAAAACAAAAGCATTGAAACAACTGCATTTAGAGCAAAATATGCTTTTGGTTTCGTTGCTGTCCAGGAGGTGCTGGTTGTTTCTCACAGCTTGCTGAGCACTGAGCCTCTTTCAGGCACTGTTCTTGCCACATCGTACTGCTCGAGATCATTGTAGGATTACCTTTACGCCCTGTATCTCCATCTCACGGTTTGTTTGCTTAGTTTGTATGGCTCGAAACAAAGATATTGTAAAACAGGTCATAAAAATAGGCTTCCTGAAATCTGCAAAACATACTCTGCTAGATTTTTAGAAAGGCTGTTGCTTGTTCTTGCTGCTTGATTTTTTACGCTTCCTTGTGATTGAAAGCTCTTACCCAAGCTTTCAGAATAGGAGTATCAAGGAGCAGAATAAGTTCTCTATTAATTTTTTGAAGCGCTGCCCTGATTTCTTTCCCTGTTTCTTTTAGCATGAGATCATTCTCCACAGGGAAATGTGAATTCTGCTTGACAGAGTGTGACATCATTGCATTACTTCGACTAGGATGAGGCAATTCCTAGTCCATTTGAATCAGCATCATCCTGCAGGGAGCACTGCTGTCACCCTGACTGGTGCTTTAGAGCAGAAAGCATGCATTTGTGTGCCTAGCAAGAAAACAGGTCTCTCTTTGTGGATGTCTCTTGCTTTTTAGAGAAGTGCAAGTGACTTGGTGCATTAAGGCATTCAGAAACTCACAAATGTTAAAGGTGAGTTACAGATTCTGCAGATGAAGTGTACGTATTTTAAATGGCTAATGTAGAATACCAAGCTTTTCTGCATAATGTCTCCAGCTTCTTTAAAGACACTTTGACAGCTCCACTTGAGCTGCAGCTGAATGCGGTAGACTTTAATGCTTGATTAAACAATTGAAACTGTCGGTTAGAAGTTAAGCTTGCATGTGCTATAGTAAGACATACTTTTGTGGTATGGTACTGCAAATTGTGTTGTGGAGCAAATAACTGTAATTCATTATAATCCAATTTGACATTGGATCAACAGCAGCAATTCTTAATCAGGGCTACGAAAGAATCAAGGAGATGCCTTCATTTAAGGTCACTTAGCTGTTGAATATCCTTTTTTTATTCTTACCGTTTGTGGCAAGTGTTGATATCTGTGGTAGCGGAGCTGTTGCAGACTGTGCTAAGTCTTCAAGTTGCCTGTTGAAGTCTGCAGTTATTTGCCAGGGTTATTCCTATTGCTGCTTACTGAGACGAGTCCCTAATGGGATGCAGGCATTTGTTTGGAGCAGTCTGAAGTGAACCCAGAGCAGCCTGGTAATCCACTTACCCTCTGTAACAATCCCAAATTCACCCTGTAAGCCAAGGAGTCAATAGCTGTCCCCATATTTTGGCTGAATCTTTCTGAAAGTAGTCTTTGGTAGCCCAGGTTGGCTCATGCTATGGGCAAGGTGTGACCACATCTCAGCTGGTCATATGTTTGCTAGTTTACACTGCTTGGGCCCAGCCCTTAAATGCTGGCACTGCAGAGCTTCACAGTGCTGGAGAACTTCAGAAATACCTGGGCTGGAACAGGGGGACATCGGGCATTCTTCTCAATGGCAGCTGTTCTTGCCAGTTCCCAGCAGTCACAAACTCTACAGTTCACTGCAATTGAAAAGCAGAGAGTTCTGTACCTGTGTTACCCTTTGGAAGCATGTGTCTTTTTTCACGTAGGGAACTTCTAAGAAATTAAACTTTGTAGTTAGGCAGAGTGAATCCAGATCATGGTGCTAGGCAGGTAATTTCAGTATTATCAACTGAGTTTCCTGCCTCATGGTATTTAAAGTACACTTCTAAAATATAAACTGATAATGCATTTTATAAGCTTTATTTCTAAAATAACAGCTTTTTTGATGCTTCTGTAACTTGGTTTTCAGGCGATCTCCTACGTATTATGATATAGTTCTGAAGTCTGAAATCATCTTATGAACCATATTTCTTAATTACGTCAGTGCTTCAAGATACAGAGAAACAGTATTCAGAATAACCTTGAAGATTTTTTGGAGCTACTAAAATTGTAAGTAAATGTCTCTTAAGAAATAAAGAGAGAACTTCATACATACCCAGAATAGTACTTCTCATGTATTGGTAATTGCTGCCACAGAAAATATATGGTCCCAAGGATATTTGTGGTGTATTATTTGGAATGTAAGTATGAAGATAGCAGACAATAAAATGATAGTACAAGATGGCAAATTTAGTTGTGAGCCTCACATTAAGAACCTGTGCCCTAACTTCAACATACACTGAATAGTATTTCTAATTGGCCTGGTTACTTATAGATCCCCTTTCACCATAGGTCGCTCAGCAAGTTTTGTTAAAATTCTTGCCTTCTCATGCCTTGTCTTTTTCTTGAGGTCTAAGCATTTATCCACTTCTGAGTCATTATTACTTTGTCCTGTGCAGTGATTTAATTTAGTCCTTTTCTGAATCCCAAGTTAAAGATAACTTGTGGTGATGGCATTAAACTAAGAGGGTAGATTTACATTAGACAATGGAAAGAAGTTGTTTGTTGTTGTTTTTTTTGTTTTATTTCAGAGGGCGGTGAGGTGCTGGCACTGCTGCCCAGAGCTGTGGGTGCCCCATCCCTGGAGGTACCTAAGGTTGGATGGGCCCAGGGCAGCCTGATCTGGTGGGGGGCACCCAGCCCATGGCAGGGATTGGGGCTGGGGGGGCTTTAAAGTTCCTTCCAAATCAAACCATCAACTGGAAGGAAGGATCATTGCTTTTAAATTGATTTCTGCCTTGATATCATTCAACATTTTTTCCCCTATGCACTGAATTAAGTAACAGTCCACAGTGCAGAACTCATTCCATCAACTATTTAAAGTTGTGTTGTTGCATTTTTTACATAATTTAAATTGCAGTTGGTTTCACTGACACTGATGAGAATTAAATTTGGATTTCTCTATCCTAGTGAGATAGAATGATCCAAATATGACACAATATTTATAGTGTTAAAATGTCAGTAAAGCGTTTAGGGATATCTTTAACATTTTGGAGATTATTTAAATTTCTTTGTCTTTATCCTGCTTTTTGTGAGATCTACACTTTTTCTTCCAAAGTTGTTTTGGAATGCAATAATTCAGAAAAATATTTATTGTTCTTCTTTGCAGTACAAGATATGTAGAGATTACTGAGAAATGCTTATTGTTGCCTACTATTACTAATATCCTTAGGCTGAAGTCATTCTGTGTGAACATTCCCTTTGAACTTTCTTGTTTTCTCCATAATCTCAAAAAACAAAACCAACCAAACAAAAAAACTCTCTGATTGTGCAGAGCTTTGAGAAAAGCTAACAAAATAATTAGTTAATGGTTGGACTAGATTATCTTAGTGGTCTTTTCCAACCTCTGTGATTCTGTGGAAAAAATAAGCAATCTTGAAGGTATTACGCTGCATGAAAATTGTCATATGTTTGTTTGCTTGTGTTTTCAAGCTGGTAATCAAGAGCCATAATGACTGATATAAAAGATGGACCACGCTCAGGGGAAGACCTAGCAGATGCAAAATCTTTCCCTGGTTCCAAAGGGTAAGTGAGATACTTTGTGCTTAAGTTCTCAATGTAAGTGTTGAGGAATCCTGTGCTATAACTGAAGACGTGAGCTGTAGAAGAGATACTGTTAAAAAATTAAGCTTTCAAGTATGGTAAATTATGCTAATCATTTAAGAAAAACAAACATATTAAGGTCGTTGTGCTGGGTTTGAAAGTATACCATCTCTGACAAAACAGGCTATATGTATGAACAAGAAACTAAAAAGCAGGATACTTAAGATGCAGTTAGATATGGGTTAGCGGTTACCAAGTCATTAACTGTTCTTGAAAAGAAATTTGTCTTAACCCAGGGTAAATGTTCACACCTTTCCTTGAACTGGTTCTAGAGCTTGCTGGAATCTGCAGCAGCCAGTTCAGTCTCCTTAAACAGGCCTTCTGTAGACCTACGTGTGCAGAAGGACTGGTGCAAGGGGAATTTACAGCAGTGGGAAGGAAGATGGTCAGTCCTATTTTTCCTGGTGACATTGGTTGTTATGTTGGTGTAGTGCTATGATCAGATTACACCTTCTCTAGGAAGATAATTTCCTTCTGAAGTCATTCATTCTAGTGCTTCGAGAAAGAATCAATTTAGCAGCATTACAAACTTTTTATTTGTAAAACACAATGTGATAGCAGGTCTCAATCTTGTAACCACTTGCCCACATACTTAAATGAGGGAAGACAGGCAGACTTGAGCATGTGTTGACTGTGTAATGTTGGAAGCAGCTTCAGAGTCACAAGAGATGGTGTAGTTAGTGTGCACATTAAGGCAGAACTACAGCTATGTTATTTTCTAGCTTTTGAGTATTTACCTGTGAAAATGTAGTGGTATTACAGCTTTTGGGTGGAATTCAGATCCAGGTTTGGTTTAGAATCTTAGAGCTGATCTTGCCTCCAGGTACATAGCTATCAAAAGACAATAGTAAACAAACAAACTAAACCAAACAAATCCACAGCTGATTTGTTATTAGTATGATCATTGGTTTCCTTAAGTTAATGTTTTAAGTGTGAAGTTATTCTGTGCAAAAACATCACTTTAGAGAGTTTGTCTTTGATGCTTTGAATTTTAAGCTTGCTATAAATTGCACAGAGGATTACAACGAATACAAATTACTTTTATTTATCAGTTTGTTTGTGTATGCGTAGATTTAATGGAGCTTGAATCAATCATGTTATTTGGGAGCATAACCATACAAAACAGTTTCATGGGTTACTTCAACCTCTGAGCAAATGTGTTTTTCACTAGTCTCACGTCAGATTTGTCCACTGATTTTACAGGCATCACTTCCGTGAATCAAACAGCAAATCTTACCACTTTCACTCGTTTTCTTAAATAGCCATTTACTTATTTAGATATTAAGAAATCAGAGAAGAGAGAACATAAATTAATACTTGAAGCTTATCTGATTTGTGTACAGAATGAACATACCTGCTAGCAAGTCTGTGGACTCTGGAATTCTACCTGATGACAGTTACAGAATGGATTACCCAGAGATGGGAGTATGTGTTATAATAAACAATAAGAACTTCCACCGAGATACTGGTACTACTTTCAATTATTACTTTTTTTTTCTGTATTTCAGATACATTTGATGTATTATTCTTCAGAATTAAATATGCAGTCCAGTTTTGGTTGCATTCTAAAATTAAGTGGTTTGAGTGGATTGGATTCATTTCAGTGCATTCTTCTAAATATGCACAGAGGGAGTAGTGGGTAGGAAAGTTGATTGGCAGTGTGCAAGTCTGCCATGCCTTTTAGTCATGACTTCTGTTATGTAAATAAGATAATTTTCTCAATATAGATAGGCAGGTATAAGTAATAGATAAATACACGAAATAGGTACAGGGGGGATGGAGTGTGCATGTATAATAGCACAATGTTTTTGTCTTAGAGCAGATCTGGAGTAATGGAATAATATTCTAGACTGATGCAGATATAAGAAAGTAAGTAATCAGAGCATGCCATTTATATCATATCAAAATAATACCTGCCTTTTATGTCTAGGACTATCATCTCGTTCAGGCACAGATGCAGATGCTGCAAGTGTCAGAGAAGTTTTTATGAAGCTGGGATATAAAGTCAAGCTTAGCAATGATCTATCAAGCAGAGATATTTATAAACTATTGAAAAATGGTAAGTTCAAATACGATCAGAATGTGTGTTAAGTCCACTGTTTCCAAAAATCACTTCTAGTACTTAAATCTCTTCTTCTGTGATTCTTTTACAGAGTATTTCACACCTCCTTATTGCTAAAGAGAACATACATATCATAGTTCCTATGTTAATTCATCTTTGCTGTCTCTCCATCTTTTGTGCCATGACTGTTGTCTCAGAATCCTTTCTCATTGCTAAAGAGGGCTGGAAAAACAGGCTGAAATTTAAATGCAGGATGATTTATTTTCTGACCTTTCGATCACAGAAACTGTGAGCTGGAAAGAAACCTGCTTGATTGGGTAGAAGGGTTCTGGGCAGTGTGGTCCAAGAGGTATTCTTATCATGGGACCAGAACTATTGTAGTTCTGTATGTGGACTGAATTACTCTTTTAGAGAAGTAACTCATGTTTTGTTTGGCTTGTGATGCAAAACAGCTCTCTTTCAAGTGAGACCTTTATACTGTTGCTTGTGTTGATCTTGTTTTGTTTGGACTTGACTACATCTAGACTAGTAAATTAAACGGTGCCCTGAAGTGTTCTGTTGCCCTGAAATAGTCTACTCCAGTAAACTGTTGGAAGGTTCTCTGGCACAACTGTGGCACACTGACTGTTTCTGGTCACAGTTCAGCACCGAAAATGTTCCAGGGAGTATTCCCAACAGCAAATTAGTCTGCAGCAATCCAGTTTTTTAAATGCATATGTTTGCTAGCATACATTTGGCTATTTAATGCCAGTTAATGTTTATACCAGAGAAGACTCTTAGGCATAGTTAACTTGCAGCTTATCTGTTGACTGTAGCTGAAAGTAAAAGGTCACAATTCTCTGATTCCAGTCTTTCCTGTGGTATACATAACACCTCCAAATGGATGGTGTAAACTACAGCCTAACTAGAGATTCCCCAAAACTAGCTTTTCTTGACTCTTATAGATGTAGTGCTTGTCTGTAGATTGTAGAAGTGCCTGAGCGTGCATTGCTTGAGGAAAATAAAAATAGTTCAGTTTTTCCAGAATAGAAATTCAGTATTTCAGCAAGCTGTAAAACAGAAGATTTCAGCTTTTGGGACTCCGGTGTTTTCTGTCTACTAACTCTTGCATTTTCTTGAAACATCCACTCAAAATTCCTTTTGAATCCCTTCTTTTAAACCTTGTTTGTATCTCTTCATACACTTAAAAGAATCATCTTGGTCATCAAGAACAATCCCTACAATTTCAGGCAATAAAAAACATTGTAGAACACATTTTCTGTATCTTTACATACCACAAGATGAAAAGCTTTATGTCTTGCTTAAAGGCCTGTAAGTACAAAACTCAGAAGCCTGAAAATTCTTGCTAGACCTTGCTTCTAGAAGGCAAGAGCAAAGGGAAAGGTGTAACATTAGTAGCTAGGTCCATCTAGCATCAACAACTTTCATACTGCAGTTGCCATGTAATCAATCCAGTGTTGAAATGTAAGGAGAAGCAAGACTTCCCTGTCCTTTCCCAAAACTCAGAACTTTCCCATCAGTCTGATCCTATTGATCATTACCATATAAGTGAGGTGCCTCATTTGGAATCTGAGATAGTATGCTGAATCATTACTCCCAACTCACTTTGTCTCTTCACAGTGTTCATAGCCATTTTTTCCACATGGCCATGTTCTACAATGGATAGGATTGGCCTTAAGTTTAGGGTTTTCTATGTCTGACCTTATGAAGTAAAGTACACTGGCTCCTTTTATTAG
Source organism: Tragopan temminckii (assembly GCA_028571105.1). NCBI lineage: Eukaryota > Metazoa > Chordata > Aves > Galliformes > Phasianidae > Tragopan > Tragopan temminckii. Next base: position 10,170 of record JAOWBP010050815.1, on the reverse strand, counting down.
AAGGGAAAAGTGTTTGAGGTTTCTAGATCTGAAAACAGTTGTTCTTAATGAGTTCTGTCACATACGAAATACAAAATGTTCAAAGCTTCTTGGGGAGCGCAATAAGTTAATTTTCTTTTCTTTCAAGTTTCTGAAGAAGATCACAGCAAGCGAAGCAGTTTTGTTTGTGTGCTGCTAAGCCATGGCGATGAAGGACTCTTCTATGGTACAGATGGCCCTCTTGAACTGAAAGTACTAACAAGCCTTTTCAGAGGTGACAAGTGCAGAAGTCTAGCAGGGAAACCCAAACTATTTTTCATTCAGGTGAGCTACAGCTGAACAGTGATCATTAAATCATAAGAATACTTCAAAAAATTGTTTCCCACAAGTTACAAGTACAAAGTAGTTATTCCTAAAACTGCTTTATAGGGATTTACTTCTAGAATAAGATTCCCTTCAGGTCTAATATTGGAGTAGTCTGCCCTGTCAGTATTTGTAATAGCTGAAATCACCTTAATTTGAATGAGTTAAGGTGATGCAAAGTTTTTTGAATGCTAGCCAATATGTCAGTGAGCTTCTGAGTGTACTTTCATATGAAAATCCGTTCTGACCAAACAGTAGTTAATATAAATAAATGCTAGTTATTTTTCTTATGAGTCTTACTAGTCTAATCATCTTCAAAGCTGAAAATATTAACAATATTCTTATCGTTACGATCATTGCCTTTTTCTCGTTTATTTTTTATTGTCCATTTTTCTTTCCAACCAATAGGCCTGTAGAGGGACAGAATTAGATTCTGGTATTGAAGCAGACAGTGGACCAGATGAAACAGTGTGTCAAAAAATACCTGTAGAAGCAGACTTCCTGTATGCATACTCTACAGCTCCAGGTGAGAAACTTGCAAAGAAAATCTTTGTTGCTGAAATTGTATCTATATATCTGTTTGTACTGATACTGGCAGTTTGCAGTGTTCTCCATTCAGTGTCTGATTACTCTGAAGTTTCTGATTTTCTTTGAAGTACTTGCTACTCTCAATTCGTAGAAGAAAGCTCATTACAAGTCTTTTTCAGATGTTAATCTGCTGCAGATCAATTTAATCTGAGTTGTGCAAATAATTTGCAACAGGAAAAAATATATAAATTCTGAAAGAATAGAGCAATTGAACATCTATATATATTTGTGTGTATATTTATACATACTGAAATGGTGATAAACATCTAAGTATTATTTGGCTGTCTGCTCTATTTCATTGCAGCCTAAATGAATTAGTGGTGACAGGACCCTTAATATGCCCATTACATTATCAGTTTTCAGAAGTAAGGTCTAGTCTTCAGTTCATGCTTTTGGACTTGAAGATAGTGATAGTGAAATCTGTTTTGCATCTTGGCTCTCATTGTGCTGTCACTGCTCCTGCATATGTGTATTCTGTAATGGAGTTATAAATAATTAGTGTGTAAGAGCAGAAGATAATTGTATAATAATGAATATACAGATGTTATAATGAAGAAATACAAAAGAGAGTTTGGCTAAGCAGGTTATTACACCAAAAAAACCCAAAAACTTACCCTTGTCCTGGGTTCACTGGAAAACTCCAAAGAAGGGATCTCCAGAAGAGATCCTTCCTCACTGGTAGTCAGCTCTTAAATGGGGTCTAGGAGAGGTGAAGCCAAGCTCCATCCCTTCTGGCAGCACAGGTGAATTGCTTTCACCTGTGCTCGTAGGGCTGACTCACTGCTCACCTCAGGTGATCAATCAGAGGTTCAGGCCGTGATTCTGCAGTTCCTGTACAATAATTCTCCTGCCTCTTGATTTTTTTTCCACCTACTTAAAATTTTCTCACATTAGAAAAAAATAGATGGTTAGAAAAATGTTTTGGGTTGAAATTTGAGTAGCTTTGTTGATTAGGGGTTTTATTTGTTTACTTTAAGACCTTCTCTGCTGTTGGGTACGTTGTGTTATTCTGTAACTGCTGTCGTGTCCTGTGTGAAAGGCTGCTACATGTGATCAGCTTGATGTCTTTGTCTTCCACAGGCTATTACTCCTGGAGGAACGCAGCTGAAGGCTCCTGGTTTATTCAGTCTCTGTGTAGAATGCTGAAGGAACATGCCAGGAAACTTGAACTCATGCAGATTTTAACTCGTGTAAATCGCAGAGTGGCAGAATACGAATCCTGCTCCACTCGACAGGATTTCAATGCAAAGAAGCAGATTCCTTGCATTGTGTCTATGCTTACCAAAGAATTTTACTTCCCTTGCTAAAAAAAAAAAAAAATTGCACTTTGCAATTTTTCACTTCAGGTTTTTATCTGTAATTTATACACTGTTAGTACGGAATACCACTTTTAAGTCTGAATTACTGTTCACTGCCATATATGGCACAATGAACTATCTGGGAGTTGGATATGTCCGTTATTAGAAGTAACCCATGGTATGGCTAAGTTAGAAATGCAAACCTGGTAGGTGAAGCACAGGAAAATTTGAACATAATAAGAATTTGGAAAAATTATGAGGAGGAGACTGAAGTGAAATCACATCACTTACAAGACCTACTTGGTGCTACATTTCACTTTGCAGGAGGAGCAGAGAAAAGAAACAGGTCTTGTAAATGTTTTGGTTTCATATCTTTACCAGTAGGAAGAAGATTCAGAATGGAATCTGTTTGCAATTATGGTAATGTGATGGTAGTGTCATTACACATTTCTTAAAAAAAAAAAAAAAAAAATCAAGTTTTTCAAGCTTAGGTTATAAGGTAGCCTAAACTTCTTACATTACTTAAGATGTAAACTGTGAAAAATGGCCGTTTCATTTTTTGCATATGCTTAGGAGGCATCTTTAGAAGTAAGTTCATCTTGTCTTGATTATTTTATGATTTTTTTATATGGAACATTAGATGAGGTAATTTTATCAACACAGTATCTGTTTCTAAGTAAATTTGTATGTTTAGCCTTGAAGCTGAGTAACTAAGGGACCAGTCTTCCCAAATGCTTTTTTTTTTTCGCAGCTCCTCGGGAGAACTTTAATACTCTTTGGGCACGTTTGAGGCCACAAGATTCAATGCAAAAGAAAATCTGCATTCTGAAAAGCCAGCTCTCCTCTTTCTGGCCTTTAAATTAGAGTGGTTCTGCTTTCTGGAGGTGTATATACCACATTTGATCTTTGTGGAAGCCTAAATATGGTGGTAGCAGTGAAATTTTCTTGTCTGCTATCAATTGGGTTAATTACACATGTCTTTTAAAAAAATTTAGTATGTTAATGAATAGTAAATATAAGTCTCTTAGTTTTGAGTGGAATAGGCTTTTAGAAAATTGTAAAGCATATATGCTTTTGGTGATGTTTCAGCATGTGACAGTCTTTTGATGAACAGAGGAAAACACTGGTAAATGACCACAAGGGGCTTGCAAAACAAGACTTAAAATTCTTTATATTGTGTAGCATAAATGATGTTAGCGAATTGATGTCTTCTTCCAGAAGCGTTTGGATTTTTTTAATAAAATATTGTCACCTAAATTGTATAATGCTTTTCTATATGCATTATTTGTTTAGAATCTGATCAATTACATCCCTTTTTCTCAAAAAAAAGAGAGCATTCCATTTTCTGCTTTAACACTGGAAGCTGAGAAGCTTCTTTAAAGCATTATATACATGATAGCCAGGTAATAAGGGGAGTGAGTGAGACGTGAGGATTAAAGGTTCAAAAGTTATGTAGGTGAGGAGATTTTAAGCATTGTAAATGGGCGTTCTGATGACTGCTGAATAGGAGGAGACTCATCTCTTGCAGAAATGTTTTGGGAGAGAGAGTCTGTCTTAACATTTACAGAAACCCCAAATACGTTGTGAACTGCAACACACAGCTGTGCAATTACATATTTGAAATGACTGATAGGAATTTTGTTAATTGACTTTAGAGTAACTGGGTATAGGAATGTTCCTTGAATTCTTTGTTGTGAAAATGTCATTCATCCTGTCCCAGCTAAAGCAGTATTGTTTCAAACACAGGTGAAAGAGCGCTAAAGAAAGCAAAGTCTTGGCAATTGGTTTTGATCTGTCAGATGTTCTGTTCACATCTGGGCAATGTTTTTCCTGCAGGGGTATTTCAGCCACATAAATACCACTCTTCCAAAATAGCTGTTTTGACTGCAGGAGTTCCTGCATCTCCAGGTCCTGAGGATATTATAGAATTCTACTCAACTTTTGCAAGCCGAAGCTGGGATATACAGGCTCTGGACTTGGCTCTGCTACAGTGTAGTGAAATGCTGGGTAAATCTCAACCCTGTCTTTTCTACCTCTAAAATATTAGAACCAAAACTCACCAGCAAATGCTTCAGAATCCTTCATGAGAAACAGAAGCTCTGTGTTAATTCAGGTTCTGTTGCATATCAGAACTATTATTTAGTCCTGCCTTACAAGACTTAGCATGACTTAATGAGTAGTTATTATAGACAATGATCTCACTTTGGTTTTTGGTTCTGTAAAGAAAAATATGATTCTATGGCTTTTCTGTTATTTGCCAAAATGGAAAAAACTAAGTGGAAGCTCAGCTACAATAGGTGTAGGCTATTGAGGAGGATATAGGTGTAAGGCTTGGGGAGAGAGTAATTTGGAAGACATACTGTCCAACAAACTTCTGAAATATGAGGGAGGCAATTGTCTTCTTATTGTGGTTTTTGTTTCTTTGTTTTCTGGAAGTTCTTCACTGTTCTGGGGCAGGCATTCATACCAAACGTTGCAGTTGTTAAGCTGACCTTGGAAAACAAGTGCTTGTGTTTTCAACTAAATATATTTTCACAGTTACCTAGATCATTGGTGTAAATAGTATCTGAAAAGGCTTTTAAGAAGCCTGACCTTAGTCTTCAGTTGATTTGAAAAGCCAACCAGAACCACAAACCTGCCATAAATCCATAAGGAAATTAACAAAGATGACACAGGAGAGATGAAATGATGTTTGTTTACTCTAGGAAAACTGGGGAGGAAAAAAGACAATCAGCAAAACTGAAATATTCAGTGTTTGTTTTTTTAAACGCATTTGCTATGTAATGGAAGAACAAAGAGAATCAAGACCCAGGTTGAAACTGGATAGGCAATTTGTTGTGCTTGCTTTATTATAGCAAGTCAAGAACTCCGTTCTGGCAAAGCAAATCCTTATATTCAATGCAGTTACTTTGACCTCTCCTATATCAACCTTTGGGAGTGTATATTTTTCAAATCTACTTTATTAAAAGAAAAAAAAATAGGTGAGTTAAAGATTGATGCCAATAAGGCCTTGTAAAGAGTCTGCCCTTGTGGTACCCATAGAACAGAACTCACACCCTTGGTACTCAAAATGTCAATTTCAGTTATGGCCAAATACGTGTCTATGTCTTGTAGGCATCTGGCGCCGGTGCTTCTGGAGAAGTACCAGGAGCCTTAGCTCCTTTCTTATATAAGGCTGTCTTGTCGGTAGCTGCTGGCTCATTCGTAGAAGTGATGTTTGGAGGGAGCCTCTAGAGGGCATTTCTGGCATTCCACTCAAAGCAGCCCCATCGCCAGCACTGCAGCAGCCCAGCAGCAGTTTCCTTTAGCCAAATCCTGAAAGCCTCCAAGGATGAAAATACGATAACCTTCCTGGGCAGTACCACGTTCTGCACCGTGCTGTACTACCCACCCACGAACAACTCCCAGCACCCATCCTGAGCCTCCCAAGATGCAATCTGCGGCCTTCTTGTGGCACTTCATCTGGATGCGTACTGTAGTCTTTTCTATTGCAGATGTATTTTTATATACGGTTTGTATTTTCAAATGCAGCGTTACATGTGTTAGTTTTCTGCTTCTGGAATCACTTTTAGAAATATTAGCAGTATAGGCAGTGAGGGATAAATTACATCACAGCAGGAAACTCTTCTCCTTATATCCTGAAAGGAATTACGCTTGTTATGATGGGAAACTTCCTTTCAGTGGTGTATCTCCTCCTGTTAGTGAGGGTTAGCAGCAGGACAGTCACAGCAGAGCCTCTGTTTTTGTGAGATAAAGAGTTCAGGGATAACTACTCTTCACCACCACGGGGTGTCACCGTAGATAGCACAATAATCTTCCAAACTCCCATTAACAAACAACTCAAAATCGAAACACCCCTGAGTGAAGCAACTTTCTCGTAGCTCTTAGTGTCTTTGTAAGCCACAAGATCTAATTTTGTAGTGAGGCCTAGCATTTCTGATCAAATCATGTTTGCTTTCTTGCTGCTGACCACTGTGTTCTGTCATGAGGTTGTTGGTCACGTAATTAAAGTTCCTCAAAAGAAAGATGCACAGTATTCATTTTCCAAAGTGTTTTGTTTAATGTTTGGATGCAAGGCTTGGAATTGAGTTCAGTAGGTCACCACTGCTGCACCAAAGCTGGGAGGACTCACTGAGACCAGTGATGGTGCTATGTCTGCTGAATATGATGAGCTTCACATGGACTCAGCCAGTGAAATTCAGTAGCACGGGGTGTGAGAAGACCAACCTAGATTATATAATTAGTCCTTCTGGGCTCAAATTGTATATAGAAATGGACCATCCCCTTCTGAGTTGTCTCCTTCCCCCTAAAGGAGGATGAAGTTGCTAGTTTTCCCTCACGTGCATAAAATGGTGATGTAAGCTGAGTGGTCTGAGAGAATCTGATGCAGTGGTGGACCTGTGTATGAAGGGTACTAGCATAGCATTTCATGATCATTAAGAATGTACAGGGTCTACTTATTTAACCATAACACCTTTAAGGAGAGCAGTGGAAACAACCAGCACTCTTCTGTACAAGAACGTATGTACAACTGAACATTGACAGCTACCTTACAGAAAAATTTCTTTCTGTAAGATCCTTTGTAACAGACACAGGCGTTTCCTCTTTCTCTCCCTTTCAATTTCCGGTGCTAAAGTGAGAATGTTTTGCCTTCCCTTTTATCCCATTCAGCTGAAAGCAGCTTCCTGCAGCCCGCACCTCTTCTGCATGGCACCGTGCAACAAAGCTGGCTAAAGGGAGACACCACCTTGCTTTGTCAGCAATTGGCTTGGTGGGGTCTTGCTGGGGTTCAGGGTGCGCAGACTGTAACATGGGCTTCATCTGCTCAGCATGCCAGCACAGGGGTTTGAACTGCCTTTGACAGCACCTCATGGAGCCACACTGGTGTGAGCCAGGGGAGTGGCGAGTGGGCCACCAGGAGGGAGGTGGCACATAGGAATGAGCACGTTCTGTGAGCCCCCGGGTGGAGAGAACCTGCAGCAGTGCTTGGGCCACTCCAAGTCTTTTGAGCTGGACGCTGACCTTAGGAATGTAATCAGAGAGCTGATTATAAATAGTTGGTGCAGTTGTTGATGAGATTAAAATGTGCTGTGGCAGGCAGGCGGTTGGAGGCAGGGGTTACTCCCGTGTGTGCCCAGGATGCTGCGTGCTCGTTTGTCTATGGCTGCATGTTGAGCCTGAAAAAGGGAAGTGGCTGAAAAATGCTCAGAAAATGTTCCCAGGGAGGGGGAAGGAGGAAGTAGTGTGGCTTACAAAAGAGGGGTGTGGGACATGGGGGAAGGGGCCAGGGAGCAGAGAATTAATGAGGAGGGAGGACGGTCACTGCAAGTGTTCAGGAAGCAAAACCCTCAAACCAGGGGAATGCCCTGCGTAACAGCGGTAAAAACCTCCAGGTAAACCACCAGTGCTGATCTGTGCTCAGCTGGTGGTGCATGATGGAGCTGGGGGGAAAGGGAGGGAAAAAGAGCAGGGAAGGAAGTGCAGGAGGTGGGTAATGGAGACCAGAAATAGTATTTTATCAACGAGAAGATTTTGCTAATAAGGGGAATCAGTGGGGAGACCGTCTGGCTTTTAGTGTGATGGGAGAACTGTGGCTGGAGCAGACAGTTGTCCATCTGTCAGCAGGGCAGGGGATGAAGCTGAGTTTGTGTCTGTGGATGAGGAAATCCTGAAGGTGAGGTGTGCCAAGATGAGAGAAGGAGAAATTAGAAAGCAGATAGCTGGAGAATTTGGGGGAAACTGATCGTCTAATCCCAGCACCCACAGTGTAAGGGTATGAGCACTCACAGCTCGGTGCCAGCATGCTGTAACATGGCGAGAATCAGACTGGGGAACAATCCATAACCTGGAAGGAACATTTCACCTTCCTGAGTTCTGAGCAGGGGGAGAAATCAAACGCTCTTTCCTGACACGAGGCACAGCGATAGAAGTATTAAAAATAATGCTTCTATGAACAGCGAAACTTCTGTAGTCGAACTTCCTGTGGCTTCGTGCTTCCTGTTTATGTTCCTTTTGTGCCACGCATGGTGAGGGGTGAGCTCCAAGTGCAGCCTGCCCAAGGCTCCGCATGCTCCTGCCCACAGGGCTGGAGATGAGCATGGAGCTGCTGAGGGCAGTGATGGGGCATTCCCGTGCCTCCTTGCTTTGGGAACGCAGGCTGGTAACAGCCCCAGTGAGCCATCCACTTTGGGTATCCAGCACTGAGGTTACATGTACAAAGTGTGGAGAGCCACAGGTTTAGTTCACTCCTTGGCTTTCCTCTGGACTTCAACTGCATCTTCATCACTCTCGCTTGAGAGATAACGTGGCTGCAGAGGAGCTCACCATTTCCCTCCTTTCTAAGATGGAGGACTGTTTGTTTGGCCACCATGCAAAGCACCGACTGCAGGCCCGTGCCAACACAGCTGCACCCATTGCCAGGCCACTTTTGGAGCATTAAGGACATGCTTTTGGAGAGGTGGTGATGTGATGCTGAAAGCAATGGAGCTAAACGTGACATGGCTTTGAGCAGTCCTGGATTCCTGAGGGTGACGGGTGCTGGCAGAGCTGATGGAACACCAGGCTGCACCCACAGAGCGCTGCGGGCAGGCAGAGATCGGGCAGAGCGTCACAAACATCTCAAATACCTGACTGAAGAAAGGGGAAGCCTGCAGGAACCTCACCCACAGAGCTAATAGCTTTTGTAAATGTTATTTGCCAGAATTCCACTAACTATTTACAGCTATTTTATGTGCACTAAATGTTCGCTTGCCAAGGAATGATGGATTACCCCTGCTTTGAAGCTGATTGAGAACTATTACCATTACCACCTTATCAGGCTGTTACTTATTAGCCCAAGGTACAAGACTATAATGCTTTCCAAGTAAGAAAACTCCTGACTCAACAGCCAAATTCACTCCAAAAGTGAAATGATGGTGTGGGAGCAAAAGAAAAGCGAGGAAATTATATGTAATTACCGTTTCTCCAGCTCCTTTACACAGGGAGCAGGTGACTCAGCGTTCCCATAAAACTACCTCCTTGGGAAAGGAGGAGCTCTTCTTCCACCTGGCAGCTGCCTGCTTTTGCTGCAGCTATCTGTCTGCTGAACCTTCCCTTGGGGCAGCTGCTGCTGCTTAGCAGCTCAATAGCACGCATACCTGCGGAGCGCTCCTTTCATTAAAAGGAGGATTTGCCACCCCGCATGGAATGCTTTAAAGCAAGGTGCAAATATGCAAATAATTACCATGAGCATCTGAGCTTTATTTATTTATTTATTTCAGATTCCTCCCCCTGACTTAATGCATTAGTGATGTCTAGCTGGGCTCCTGGGCCCAGCTGTGACCTACAGAGCCAAGGAAGCGAGCCTGCCCTGCTGCCTCCTAGCTCTGCATGACCTTCTTGTTGTTGCTTTTTAATTCTTGGAGGTACTGCAAACACAAAGGCAAACTTAACGCTCCAGTGGAGAACCACTGCATAGAGCAGTGTTACTTCTCACAATACTGCACAAGAGCGGGGGTCCCTCCAACAGCAGGACGTGTTTGTATCAGGCACTGCGACACTGAACGTGACAGTTGCTGTCTCAGGAGACTTACCATCCACACAGATATAAAGACAAAGAGTGAAACAAGAGTAGTGAGGAAACCCAATGCCGGCAGTTGGGGCTGGGGAGGGGGCTGAATTCCCTGTGCCCAGGCTGGTGCTGAGGCTGTCTGAGCAATATCCCCAGGTTGTTTTTCAGTTTGGATGTTTAGCTCTGCCTATTCAAAACTCCCCTGCTTTGCAAAGTTTGTTTAATCTGTCTGCCTCTCTCTGATCTGTACGTGGCAAGTAAATAGTATTATGAGCCTTCTGTACATCACTAATTAAATAAGGCATTCAAAATAAAGCTGCTACTCATATTTGCTATTAATAGCCAATAGTTTTTCTCTTCCCTCCCACCCCTCCCTTTAACTCTTTCTTTTTT
>JAOWBP010050813.1:0-17775 GCA_028571105.1 Tragopan temminckii | reverse complement strand
CTTGCGACTCCCGACCACCACGTCCCAGCCGGATTCGACCTCGTCCATCAGCCCGACGATCTGTGCCGGGGCGTAGGAGAGGTCGGCGTCGGTGAACGCAATGGTCCGCCCCGCCGCCTCGAGCACGCCCGGGCACGAGAACAGCACCTCTTCGATTTCGCCCGGGTAGACGTTGTAGCCGGAACGGATGATGAGGTCCTTTTTTCCCAGGACAGCATCGATATCCTGGAGTGGGACTACGCGAGTATCGGTATGACTCCGGGCGAGATCCTCAGCATGGAAGACAGGAACACAGCCAGCAGAATCAGTGATGGGGATGAGAAAATTCTAAAATTCTGTGGTGGAAATAGTGTAATTCTGTGGAGGGAAAAAATAGAGAATATTACTTGCCACTGGTAACAAAAATGCTCATGAAGCAAATATGAAGTAAAGTTCCAGTTAACTTTGAGTTTTGACTATGCCTAGGGATTATGAGGTGAAAATTATTTGTCCTTACAATAATTATTTTACATAGTTATATGAAAGATTAGAATTCTGTCCTATGTATAAGCCTATTAGGATCCTAGATGTTTAGTGCAGGTCTTGTGCTATTCTATGCCGGCAGAATGTATTTTACAACAAACTGTCTTAGAACTTAAATATTGGAATATCCAGTTAAACATCTGTGGCAGCTATGATTGATAGGCTTCAAATATTGTTTCATAATAGTATTGATACCTGGTGTAGGGAACCTGCTTTGGCAGGGGGTTTGGACTCGATGATCTCTGAGGTCCCTTCCAACCCCTACAATTCTGTGATTCTGTGATATTCATTACTAGAATAAGCCTTTCAGTCCTGTGTTTGTTGCAGTTTTGCTAAGCACGTATCCGTTGCAAGGACATTGCTTTCCAGCCTATTGGGATCCTGTTGCTAGCCGAATGCTCTGATGCTGTTTCTAGTCACAGGAAATTTAAAAAATTAAAACTGATTATCACAAGAAAAACACATAGGAAATTGCCCACAGCATGCTGTTAGTTCATTGTTACTGCCTGGGGGCAGGATAGAGCCTGCTGCACTAAAATATACACACCTGTCTCTATGGTTACTTGCTCCTGGTTTTGATGGAGTGTTTATTGCAGGGAAGTAATGACTCATATTACACAGTGGGGCTTTTTGCACAATTTTTGCCTTTGATTACTAGAAAATCAAAAGCATTTAAATTCCTTACTAAGCTTACATAGGCAGCATTTCAAAAATAAAAATAATTTCTCTAACCAGTCAGTGGGTCATAGAAGTTTTTTGTTGAAAATTATTTTGGGGGCATGGATAAACATGTCCAGTCCAGTGTATTTAGTGAATTGCTGTGGTGATCATAATTTAACCTTGAAGCTGATAAGAAAAAATATAAAATATATTGACTTTCATAATGTATTCTTAAAATACTTTTTCAATATATAGGCTGATGAGATGAATGAAATTTTTCAGTGATGTTACATAAATAAGAAGCATAACCTATATAAAAAAATCATCAAGAAGAAAAATTATAATCTTTTATTTTCTATAATTTTATATTTTATAGAAATTATAATTTTTTAATCCAAATCTCTGTGCAAGTGAATAAGAACATTTTTGTGAAGCTGTATTTTCATTTAAAACAGACAAAAATTGTGTGGGGTTTTTAAGGTAGTAACCTCAGTGAAAAAAATGTTTTGTGTATTGTGTTCACCACCACTAATGAGAGTTTTTAAAATATTTCTTTCTTATGGCTGTACTAAGATTTTTGTTCCCATAAACTTTTCCTGGTCTTTGTAGAATAAAATGGCTTCATCAGCTTTTAGTAATGCTAATTAAGAAGTTATTAAATCCTCCTTCTGAAAAAGGCCACTTTCTTATGTACTCCATCTTTCATCATTGTGGCTGTTTTCTGTTGAAGGAGAGCTGCCAGTGATGGTTGTAGATGTGAGTTTGCCTATCAAATCTCCCAACTCAGATCTCTCAGCTGTATCTGATGCTTCTAGGTTTGAGCTCTCGGCTTGAAACATCTGGATCCAAAGCAGCCTATTGTAACCTCTGTAAACCTGACAGCTTTGGCATGGCAGGATCCTGCCCGAACAGCATGTCGCCTTCTCAAGGCATCAGAGTACTTCCAAAAACAAGCAAACATTCATGTGCATGGAACTGGGTAAAGAACTGGAGTCTACCCACAGGACTGGCATCTTGAGGAGATTATGCTAGAGGCACAATGTTGATGATGATTCTGGGTTGGAAGGCATCCATAGAGATTGTAGTAATCTGTTGAAAACAGGGCCTTCAATTTAGTTATCCATTGTGCTATGAAGCTGTCTTGAATATTTCCAAGAAGGGAGGTACCAGAAACCTGGGCGATATAACTGGGCAACCTATTCCATTATTTAGCTGTTCTCACAATAAAGATTTTTTTTCTTGTGTACATCCTGGAAACAGTGCACTTTCAGGTAGCATATTAATCCTGCTCCTGATTAGCCATTTTAAGAGTTGATGAACCATTAAGGCATCCAAGGGAGCTGCGTCAGCTAGTAAGACAATCCTTATGGCACTGAATACAGTTGGCTAATGAGCAGATGGAGGGGGAAATGAAATTCAGGCTGTTTGTGTGGTAACCCATGAAATCTCTCTGCAGGATATGTTGTTGGCACCCATCTGCTGTGGAGCGGTGCCTGTAGAAAGCAGCTGTGTTACACACTGGTGGAACTTCCCACCCCACAGGTTCTGTAGGCATACCAGGTGCTGACAGGGAAGTGTGAGTCCTCTGTGAACTACAGGGGAAGGCCATGCCTGGTAGCTCTCCACGTTGAACTGTCCACATTATTTATGCCTCAGCTGAATTGAGATGCTGTATGCTGATGTTGTGGGTAAAGGAGGGGTGTTGAGGCATTCTTTTCCTTTGGTCTGTGAAAACAGTCATTCCCTTTGGTGCTTTTGTACTCGAAGAAAGGAATGTTATGTTTTCATGCCTGTTAAGTTTTAACAGTTCTGTTTTAAAATACCTTTTTTTTAACTCATTTTTTCCATTGTTTTACAGCAAATGCTGTTAGAGGATTTCTGGCAAGTAAAATGGACTTTGCTTGACTATTTGAAAGTCTTGACTCTTAGTTCATTGAAGCAAATTCTTAAATTCCCTAAAACTATTCCCTTTTGCTGATTACGTAGGTCTTTCTCTGAACTGCCCAATTAACTTTCTATTTCTGATCTAGTTTATTTGCTTTCTGGGTATTTTTGCTATTAGTGGCAGTAACTGAGATAATGAATAATATAGTTCAGAAGCCTCTGATTATAATATGAAAAGTCAAATACTAAATTTGATTAACTTCATTACATAAGTTGACAAAAATCAAGCATGTCTTCGATCTGCACCTGAGATTGTCTTTTAATGAATGAAATATTCATGATAATTCCTCAAGCAAACTGAAAATTTCAGCAAATTCTCTTTTTTTTTAATTTTATAATATGATGAAGTAATGGTACTGTCATCATTATTGCTGTTTTGTAATGGTGAATTTCATTTGTGTATGTTGTCTGTTTGTAGCATACATAGAATCACCCTCTAATTTAAAGGACAACAAAAGCTGTGTTTTGTTTTCTTTTATTAGGATTAAGGTAGCTTTGTTTTGTTTGCTGTAATATCAAGTGATTTTTCCAAGGCTTCTCTAGTACAGAATACAAGATTAATGTAAATACTGCATTGTGTGTTATGACAAAGATAAATTAAACAATTTGCAACATGTTCCTTGGAAGCATTTGGTGATGGAGCAGTTCAGTGCCGTACACAATTAGATACAAATTGAACTTGTGTAATTTGGTACAGTAATATTACACAACTATAGCCATTCAGACTTACGTTTCACAATTGTAATTCCACTGGCTATTTCAGATGAACTGCTGTTATGCGAATGGATTTTAGAATGGATTTTAAAGTTCTAGCACTGTGAATGAAGATTTTGAAGAAAAGAAGACACAAAGAAATGAGAAGTATTGGCCCCGTTCTTTTATTATTTCTTCTTTTCTCAAGTACAGGCTTTTAAGTATATATTTTGTTTCATTTTGAATTGAAGCTGTCACGTTCACAGAGGATTAAATTTGAACTGGTGACCCATTATAGAAAGAGAGAAACCAACTAATGTTTGATACATTACAATACAATGCAAACCAGATAAATAATTTTATCTGGGGACAGGACAGGAGAATTCAGAACAGAATTCTCTGTTATGTGTGAGAACAGTTTTGGGAGTATTTGACAATTTGGGTGCTAGGTTGGATTTGTCCATATCATTCTTCTACTAAATAAACCCATGAACTGCAGGTTTTTAAGGAAATGGGAGAAGTTTGGAGATTAGCCAGAAACATATGGGGTGTATGTGTAGGTGGGGTGGGAGTCAGATACCCTCTGTGCGTGTATTTTTATCTGCGTTTGCAGGAGAGAGAGAGTTCACACGAGATTCTCCCTTGAGGTCTGTTTTTTCCTCTCTTCTATTCCCACTCCTTTCCCTACAGTGTCTGATAAGGCCTTGGGGGGGAAGGGTGATCGTTCCGTCCCCAACTCAGTTGTGCTCTCTGTCCTAGCTCCTGCTTTTTGCATTGTAGTGACAACAATAAAGGGGGAAAATGGCCCTTCTAAATTATCATTCCTTCTATTCCTTCTTTTCCTTCTATTTACTCCTCTGTATTTATGCTGCTCCTAAAATGCCAGTAAATGTCAGCTTCCACCTGTTAATGCTTATTTGTAGTGCTACATGGAATAGCCCACATGAAGATATGAAAAATTTGCTCTGAGGTGTTGATGTGCTTTATTTATCACCACAACAGGCAGGGTCCAGCAAACATGACAGAACAAGATAGCTGGTTGGTCCCAGGCTTGCTTAGGCATCGTATTTGTGCCCTCTTTCTGCTATCCTGTTTGTCTGAGGCTGAGTGAATAAGATTCACCTAACGACAGACCCAAGACTGCAGATCTGCTTTCTGGAGTAGATGATGATAAATCTGATTACCATCAGAGCAAATGTCACATTACTTTTCCCACAGAGGCACCCGGAAGAGGTGGGAGGAAAGAATTCAGAGAACAGGTTGTAGTAAAAAATGAGAGAGAAAAAGAAATTCCCAGAGGTAAACAGGGAGGCAGAGGAGGCTTTTTACTTACAGTGATTTGTTGCTTATCCTGCAGCGTTCCTGAGAAGCAAGGCAGAAATTACCTAGGTGACAGACTGCACTATCATCCAGCTAAACTGTGTGCTTTACCACTGAGTTACTGGAATTGCTTAACAAAATTAGCAGACAGAACCAATCTTCTAGCATCCTGCCTTTATGCAATTCAGATGTTGATTTCATTTTGTCTTCGGCATAGTTGATAATGAAATAAATTTGAATTAAAAACCAGTAGTCTAACCAGTCTTCCCTTGTGGTAGACACTAGACTGCTATCGTGGTACGACTTCCTAAAGTGAGATATGGCTCCAGGCTGTGGTTCAATCTGTATTTTATACAGGGTCACATTTATGATGAATTAGGTCTTATAAGTGTAGGCTTTTTTGTGAGTGTGTGTAACTGCTCCTGAGGGCACATAATAATGTCAATTGCTGTTTTATCTGTAATATTCTGGCTACAACTGAGAAAGTGTTATCGTTCTGCATCTCAGTACTGTGATAGGGGTGTCGGTATACCAAGTGAAAATCAAAAATGAAGAAATGAGTAATGTGTTGTACTCTGTTATTGTAATGGTGATGGTATTAGAGAAAAAATGGTGAAATAAGGAGAGTATAGGGAAGAGATTTGGTTTTGGGCCCGTTTTCAAATGTGCAAAGGAACACTAAGATCTTATGCTATTCTTTCATAGTTATAGCTGTATTGCCATGCAGGATTAACATGTTCTTTCAGGGCAGAGAATATTGCAATTAAGACTGTTATGGCTGTTCTTTTGGAATATCAAATTCCAGATTAATTCAGATGAGCATCTCTGAGAGCAAAGTCGCCCTCTGATCCATTCCACATGGACTGTTTACCAAGAATGCCATTCCCTTGGTTTTGTACTAGTCTGGCAGTGGTGCTGGCCTGGAATAAATAAGTGCCGAGGGAGAAGATTAAAGGGCTATTAGGAGAAACTGGAGAGACCAGGAGTGAAGTTTGCAAAATAATGAATAGAGAGTTAATGAAGAAAAGATTGATCCATTTAGCTAAGCTATATTGCGACTTTGACCGTCACATTTTTAATGTTTTGTTTTTTGTTTTGTTTTGTTTTTTTTGTTGTTGTTGTTGTTTTTTGTTTTTTTTTTAAGGACTAGCATTAACTGCACTGTCAGAAGCAAGGGATTTTGTTGTCTATATAAACTGTATGTCTGCTGGAGAAGCTTTCTTTACTTGCTGTGTACATTAAAGAATTCAGTGTCCACTGCAGACAATAGAGAGCTAGCAACTCCATTTCCAACAGACATGATGAAAAAAGATGAGGGGTTAACAATTTACAGTGCTTTAACTGCTTTAGGTAAAAAGTAACTGTTTGTATTTAATCACATGAATTTGTATTCCTTTCCACGTGTGAGAACAGAATGCTATTCACTTAATGAGTATTTGAACCCAGAACTTTGTTAAAAGCTGGAATAGAGTGAATGAAACTCACTGTTCAGTGATATGAATAGGTGAACATTAGTCTGTGTTTAATCTGAATCAGATTTTTTTGTGGAAAGTAAGTAGCACTAGAAGTCAATATCCAGGTTCATATTAAAAAGAATATTCTGTTTTTCACATTAAGCAGGATGTGATCCTGTCTTAAAAATTCCTCCAACCCCTAATAAGATCCCCCATACATAGTATATACACTTTTAAAGATTCCCCACCATACCCACTGCCAGTCAATGGCAAGTATGAAAACAGTTTAGCCAAGATATGCAAAGCAGATAGGTCCAACAACTCCCCAGAATGAGTGGCCTCTGCAAATGTAATCCAGGTGCCCACTGAACCCCTCCCCTCGCTGGAAGGATGTGGTGATATGGAGAAGCAGTGTGAGTGGTGAGGAAGCTGAAAGGGGTCACGACATCCTCTTCTGTAAGGAAAAGGATCAGAGCTGATGCAATCATGCCATGTGTATTGTGGAGAGTAAAAGCAATTTCTAAAAAAAGATTTAGCTTTTTGTGAGTAGTTGCGGAATTATTCAGAAGAGAGTGAATCCAGGAACTCCTGTACAAGCTCATGCTCAAACCTGTATAGCACAACTCAGGGAAAACTTCTTGCTTAGAGAAATGGTGCTGAGGAGATGAAAGGTGAGTTTTTCAGCTAGAGAAAGACCAATCATCATCATTGTTCACAGGTACAATTGAAGGCTGCCTGTTGAAATGCCACTGGAGATTTGTTTAGTGAGTTGGAACAGGGATAATGGTGTCTGCTTCATAATTACTGAGCATAACAGCTGAAACAGCTGTCTGTTCTGCCTTGAATGAAGATTTTCTTAGCTCAGACTTTACTATGGAACAAAGTCTACTTTCTTCAGAAGGGACAGGTTAAAATTATGATGCAAAAGATCTTGTTTAGTTCTTGACTTGCAAATTTCCTGATTTGCAGTCCTTGTTCAGGAGCGGTTCAGGTTGGATATCAGGAAAAGGTTCTTCATCAGAGAGGGTCAGGCCCTGAAACAGGCTCCCCTGGGTAGTGGTCACGACACAGAGCTTGCTGGAGTCCAAGGAGCCTTTGAGACATATGGTCTGATTTTTGGGTGGTCCTATGTGGAGCCAAGAGTTGGCTTCCCACCTGGGATATTATATGATCCCATGTTACTATGATTCTCATAGTTAGTAGGTTGAGGACTTAAAGATGATTATGAGTTAAAAAATATCCTAACTGGAAAAGAGTGTTAAGGTTCTCTGCCCTTTATTTTTAATTTGAAAATCACTTACTGCATTACCCTTATATTCTTCTTTTGTTTGCTTTTGCCCTAAATAAATTTGCGCAACTGAAATAAAACTTCAAAAAGCCCCAAACATTTTATCTCTATTTACACAATACATCTTCCTGTCACCTACTGCAAGGAATGATAAATCCTTTCTAGGATAGTGTATGACATTGAAAATATTATATTAAAAAAAATTACTTGTCTGTGCTTTTTTGAATTGATGAAAATGCTGAGTCGTTTAAAAACTAGTACAGCTCAACTGAAATAGCCATCACTGAAATAAGAAACAATGCATATCAAGCCAGGAATCACATTTCTGTCAAAAGTCAGTCCAGTAATGTCTTCAAGATTTCTGAGATCTGACAATTATTTTCATTCACTTATATCTGTGACAGGTGCATGCACAACACTGTAACTGGAAGAAAGAAAAAAGCAGAAAAAAAGGAACCAGAGGATGTATAAGGCAGAGGAGGGTACATTCAATCTGTTGTGAGAAAGTTCATTTGGAAAGGGATAATTTTTATGTACCCTACCAATATCTCTGCATACATTTTTGTTCCAAGATAGCGTAAAACTAGGTTATCCACATTTCTTAGGTCTAGTTTTGTCTGGTCTTTGTTTCAGCAAGCTGCATCTATCTACATGCATTTGATCTCCAACTTCTTCTGTGTTCCATGAGCTACCACAGAACTCTGTAACCTTCAGATATAATCTCCTTAATAAATGGTGGTTGTTTTTTTTCCCGTACAAAGGTTGAAATAAAGTATGAGCCATTAGCAGTGTTATGTTGTGAAGGGTGTGTATTTCATGTCTTTGGGAATGGCATGGAATGTGGGGATACCTAACTGTGCAAACTGGAGCAGTAATGGAGTGCAATATGGAAGGAACCAAGCTTTGCTGCAGCCTTCTCTATGCTGCTTTTTAGGAGTAGTCTCCAGATTAGACCATTGCCAAACCCAAGCTAAAGTGTTATTTTAGAGAGCTAGTTGAAGAAAGTCTAAAACAGAACCCATAAACAGGTAGGAAGGCATACTCATGACCAAGGATACAGTGCTCAGTTTTCTTTCCTCAGTCTCTTTTATTCTGTAATGCAGAGGTATGCTCTGAATACCTTGTGCTAGACAATCAGTGGTGTGCCAATAATATAGGAGTTAGAAGTCTCACCATACAGTGTATTATCAAAGCTTAAGAAAGAATTGTGAGTTTGAGATGATAAGGAGTTGCTCAGGAAATGTCTGGAACAACTGGAAAGTCTATGTTGTGTCAAGATGCAAGTATCATACTATGGTCAGAACAGTGTTCATTTTTGTGTGTATGCTTTTTTCAATTACATCAGGGTATAAATAACAGGCCTCTTAAGAAGTTCTTTTTGACTCAAGCTGAGGAGAAGTGCTGCAAAAGAGTGAAACTACCAGAGGCGACTTCTTTTTTTCCAACTACATTTGTTTAATTGGTATTACTAAATCCTGACAATCAAACAACAACCTCTTAGTTTTTCTTTCTGTCTTGTAGGGGGATAGCTCCTATGTAAAGGATCGTTGGTGTGTGTTTGATGGATTCATGGTCTTTTGTCTTTGGGTGTCCCTGGTTTTACAGGTAATTATTTCATGTACCTGTTTCAATAAATTGTTCCTTAAATATGAAAAATATATGGCATAAGCAAGTATTTATGAGTTCTGGAAGTATAATTCTACGTGGATCAAGCTGTTTTTTAATAATATGCCAAATTCATTAGCACTTTGATTACACTTTGCAACATATCTATGTTTGCAATTTAGTTTATCTTTTAGTGTTTATCCTGTTTATTTTTTTTTCATCTAGAAGTTAGACATTAATCTGAAGCTTGTAACTGTAAATTGTCTGCATAGTGAAAGGAGAGAGGGGCAACTACAGAGACCCATTTGTCCCTTACTCTTTTTGACAGTTGTGCTGATCTCCTTCCATTGTGCTTAGAAAGATGCAATGGTGGCTAGCTTAGGCAACAAAAGGGAGACTGATTCGCGTGGTAGACATTTACCATGATCTTGGCATACTGAGAGGGTAAATGGAGGGGTTTCACGTAATATGGGCCACATGTAACAAAACCTTTTATAGAATGGAAGATAAAGCACAATGGAAAAAAAATCAGTAGTAAATACAATTGGAAAAAAATGTGATAAATTTTCATAAGGTAATGAACTTGGACATGTTGCAAAAAAGTCATAAACTGTTAAGGTACACGTGAAATTGTGTCCCAGTTAGTAGACCTTAACCTTAGCCATCTTTTGGAGTAAGAACAAATCATGGACTGTGAGGCTGGGCCTGTAATGATACAAGGACTGTTACAAGTTCCATTGCAGTTGACATTTGGCAAAATGTATCCACTTTTGAAAAGTTAAAGGTAGACATTGCCATTTTCTGCTTCATATACACAGAAGGCATTGATTTACTATGGACACGTATAGAATGAAAATTGGTCATTACTGATATGCACTAGAGATATCTCAGCCTATGCATTGTCAGGTTTTGCCTCCATTTTCTTAATACTTTTAACAAATATTAAATTAAGCAGTAACTCTCAGAGTGAGAAATGAGGGTAAAGACAAGACTGATTCATTACTCTAAAGGAGATGCTTCTTCTGGAGGCGCTCCTAACCTATCAAAGTGTTAAGGAAATGGTTCCATGTCTTGAAGCTTGACTGAGAAATTTGTAAGCATATTGGAACATGTAAGGCAATCTGAAGGAATCCACTTTTACACAATAGTAGAAGCCTTAATGGTGTGCATCGTTAACAGATAACTAACTTTCATACTGGAAAGTGTAAATCATTCACTTCTAACAAAGGAGAGATAGGACTAGCACACATGCATGCAACTAACTCAAACTTATATGCTGTTCTTGAGCTCTTTGAGATAGAAGCATTATGAACATAGGCAGAGTATATTGAGTGTATTTTTTGGTTTTCATTACAGTAAATCAGAAATGGCTTAAAGATTTTACTAATATGTTTCTTTTCAAAAACATGTTTAAAATGAACCATAAAATGAATCAAGAAAAGACTGAACATGAAAATTAAAATAAAAATCATGTATAGTTTTCAGTTCTAAACGTTTACATGGATACCAAGAGGAACAGGATAAAATAAATTATTTTTTTGTAGGTGTTTGAAATTGCTGAAATAGTTGATCAGATGTCACCTTGGGGCATGTTGCGGATTCCACGACCACTCATCATGATTCGAGCATTCCGGATATATTTTCGTTTTGAGCTACCAAGAACTAGGATAACAAACATCTTAAAGTAAGTAAGGTGCTTATCTAAAGAACAACAGACTTAGAAGACTGAATATGTAGCTGAGAGAATAATGCTTAATGTATATAGTCTTTCTAAGTTTTATTTCTGGTCAAAAAAAGGAATTACCAAGTATTCTATAAAATAAACAATAATACCAAATATTTAGATAAATCTTAATGCATTTTGCTAATAATTTTAGCTAGTGATTTTCAACCAGTTGGAATAAATTCTCTTTGATTAATATGACAGCATAGTAATAAGGTTGTAATGTTATGTGTGCAAGTGTTTTGGTGTTATGTATACAGACACATGCAAGCATACACACAAATATATTCCATACAACTTGTAATAGTGAAAGTCATAGTAATATGAAAGGGTTCTCTTATTTATTTGATATAAGTTTTACTTCATCATCTCATCTGTGTAATTAATTAGATACTATCTTACAAAAGCTAATTTGCACATTTTATTTACTTTTATTCTCCCTTCTGTATATTGTTTTAACTTAGGGGTTTAGAAAAACTGTGGCTCCATTTTCTAGCTCTGGGACATAGCAAGAGATCAGTTTTAAGGGCAAATTTTCTGTGGGATGAAATACTGCTCTCTGTGTGAGCATATTTCCTATTCTACAGTTTTTCAGAGGTGGCTTCATGCCTGTGCATTCATTGTGCTGTTCCTTTCTTTTGCCAGGCGTTCTGGAGAGCAAATCTGGAGCGTTTCAATTTTCCTTCTCTTCTTTCTTCTCCTGTATGGAATCCTGGGGGTGCAGATGTTTGGTACTTTTACATACCATTGTGTGACCGATGACACACAGCCAGGGTGAGTTGGCCTGGGCGAGTATAATGTGAGACTGTTCATTCAGTGGATATATATAATTTCATTTAGCATAAATGGATGTAAATGGTATTAAAATAAATTCCCCAGGATAAATTTGGGATACAAAAACGTTATGAATTACAAGAAAAATGCAAAGTTTGAAGAAGATTACAAATTAAGGCATTGATAGCAGGCTGTTTGAGGGGGTGTGTGTGGGGATGCATGTGGCTAGAGTGTAAGTGAGAGGGAACAGATCAGGGGAGGCTCTAGGACGAGCACTGCTGCCTGTGGCTGAGTCAAATCACTAATGTTTTTCATCAGCTCTCACTATGTACTCCTATATTTTCCCAAAATGTATACGTATGGTAACAAGCAGAACTGTGCACAGAATCTCACACTGTTTTTAGGATGACATGTCACTGAGACCTGATAGTTAGATGTAAAGCTGAAAAGCCTTCTAGCCACCATTTGGATTATACAATTATTATACTATTCTCGTGGTCAAAGGAACATCACATTTTTGATTCAGTATACACTTAAGATCAATTTGAAGCACAGCGTAGCCTTTTCTTGCTGGGATGACCCATAAAATTACACTTCTACAAGTGTGTTTTGGATATATGCTTGACCACCATTTGGGGTTTCTACTGAATCTATATTTTTGTTGGTGGTGGTGGTTCTCCTGTTTGTTTGGATAGGGAAATATTAGCTCTGGAGTTGAAGCTTTGCTTTGGTCAAAATTGAATCCTTTTATTTCTGTATCGAATTTGTCAAAACGTAAATAGAAAAGATACTATAAGAAAAGCAAAACACTGCTTAATTTGCTACCGTGATGAATAAAATGTCAAACTACTGCAAAATGGCATGTTAAAGATTTTTCTAAAATAGGGCCTATAAGCTATGAAATATAAAATGAGATTATTAAAAGCAGCAGATCAAAAAAGGTTACAAAATTATTTCGGAATATATTAGACATTACATGGTGTTTTGTTAAATGAAAGAAGTGATTGAATTTTGGATATTTTCTTATTTATTTAGTCAATATTATAGTATGTGGCTGTTCTTCACCTAGGTAGTGAATGAGATATTTTATTCTAACTATGTAACACAGATTTTTTATTTTCTCACAGACAAGGAGGAAAAAAAATCTTTGTAAAAAAATTATTTTCAATAATGCAATCTGTTTTGACTATGTAGTTTAGGAAAGCAGGAAATGGGATAGGTAACACAGGGAAGATTGGGCATTATGTAATTACTTATATCAATAGCTGTAGCCTCTCCTTGAATTCAGCTGAAAAAGATACAGTGGGATATTACAAGGTGTGTTTTCAGTATAGATTAATGGATATATAATCTTAAGGTTGTCCATAAAAAAAAAAATCTCCTATTTCCTTTGCATGTAGTGGGTTGCTCCCTAAATACTGCATTATTGAAAAAAAATAGGAAAGTGTTTATGGTTCAATTTTACGTTGTTCAAAAGCTGAATTACAGGGAAAGGTTAAAAGGATCAAATATCCAGTACATAAAAATAAAAACTTGTCTGAAGTATGTTTAACTTGGAAAAGTCAAGTATACAAACTTAAAGAAATGTGAGACTTGAGGCTGAACATCAGTCCTTAACTTAATCAGTACCATCAAGCCTATATCTTTTTAGCTGTTCAACAGTTAGACATCCAATTTAGATTTTGAATATCTGAGACAGTAATCTTCTGAAAGTCATTGAATAACTTCTCCCTTATGCAAACCTGACTTGTAACTTTAAATGAGGTTGTGTGTGAGAGCTACACTTATGTTGCAAACCTCTTTTTCCTTACAAGTGCTGCCTCATTTACTTTGACAAATGAAGGGTGCCCACACAATAAACAATATATGTATTTTTTTCTCTTTGTCCTCTGAGCTTGTGCCTTACTTGTGACTTACTTCTTATTCCTTCCCTGAAAATACTGATTTCTTTTTCTTATAATGTTCAATATTATACCTTGAGAACACTTACATATATCTGACTGTTTTTTTCATTTCTGAGGAATGCAGAGCAGCAGCACTGGGTGAAATTTTTCTGTCCTCTCCTTGCATGGGTCATGGCTGACCCTACTAGAGCTGCCTGCAGAGTTTGTAATAACTAACTTGGATTGGGAAAATAGAAATAAAGAATGAAGTAACAGTCATACTTCCAAGAGAGGACAAGTTGGAGGCTGACACTTGACCAGACTGTAGTTAAAAAAGAAGGCAGCATGCACCTTGAATCAGAGTTTACTAGCTGTGATGTAGTAGAGCATATAAGCCTAGACAAATCTGGCATCTGTTTCTCTACTTTACAATCAGGTTTCAACATACTTTCCAAACTGGAGTCTGTCTGTCTGTCTGTTTGTATCTCTACCTGAGGTAGTTCTGTTCCAGGCCATGGAGAGTGGCTAATGTTGACTGTATTTGGCATTAAATAACTTAAGAGACTAAAGCACAGCTTCTAATGAGCCACAGCTGTAATACTCAGTATTCTGAAAACAGATCCAAGACTTCTAAGACAGTCTTAGGAAATTAAAAGCACACAGTTAGTGGCCACCTTTGAGAACTTTAATTTGGGGTGATTTACTTTTTACTAAGCAGAATTCTATGGCAAAAAGCAAGGGTAAAATCTTATTATGGAGGTCAAGACTAAACTATTTCAGAAATCACTTTTAGTACGTCTACTGCCTTCTGAATTACTATTGTAAAAGAGGTAAGTGTCTTATGAAAATGACATCTTAAAATCTTGCTATTCCCCCCTATTTGAAAGGACATTGAAGCCACATCAGACACTCATTGCCTCTGACTGCTGCAAGTTCTTTTATCTTTCCGTATTTCTTGACGCCCACACTCCCTGACCTCCTGTCTCTCCACCTCCTCAGTGATTTTCTAATGTTAACTCAGACAAACTGAAATACTGGAATGAACTAACTGTGGTCGGAGTTTTTCATTCCATCTTATTCCATCTGTGAAATCAGCAAAATCTGATTTCCTTCTAAAGGCTGAAAAGTTGTGTTTTTGTTGTTGTTGTTTGATGATAACTTTTTTTTTCCTCTCATTCGTACAATCTTTTTTCTTTTCCTCTCATTTGTATAATCTTTTTTTTTATTTTGCCAGACTTCTTTTTCCCCATGGGGAACACTGCCTTCTTCCCAAGCAATTTTCTAACTCAGTACTCCCTTGTGATTATTACTTATCTTTTTAAAACTCTGCTTTCACAGCTTTTTTCTGATGATTTCTCTGACTGCTATAACTTCTTTTTTTTAGTGTCGGTAAGTGCTATACTGCATGGACTTCCTCATTACAGATCTTCTTTATTTGCTTGAAAGACATACAGTATGGTTGTAATGTAATGTATTTATAGACAATTACCTAAATTAGTGAATACATTATAAACAGTTTGACACATTCTTTTGTTATTTCTGAAATTAATTTCTAAGAAGTTAAAAACATGAAGAAAATAGGCTATGTTCCCACATCTCCTTTGATTGTTGGGCACCTCCAGTGTAAAAAGTTACTTCCACCAGGACACAAGCAAATTTTTTTTCTCTTGTGAGAGAGGTTTATATATCTTCATGCACATGCTACTGAGTGTTTTGTTGTTTTTTGTTTTTAATTTTGTTAGTAAGACGTTTGGCTACACAAAATTTCTTTTGCACAGCAGAATTAAATTATGTGTATTCCACAGCAGAAAATTTTACTTCTGTAGCTTCTTTTGAGCTTTCCCCCAGACAAAGGGAGGTTAGCATGGCTAAAGGCCATAAAATATCGTAATTACCTAATTCTGTATATTCACTCTTTAAGGTCCATTTTTTATGCTTTCAGTAGAGTGTAGACTGAGTATTTCTGTCTGCCTTATCACAATGGCAGTCAATTTTAAATCCTTCTTGGGAAATTTTCTTGTTCTTTAAGTAAGAACTGCCCTGAAAAACGTGAGAAAAACAATTACCAAGCAGCAGAAAGATCTAAGAAATGTTGGTCATCTTTCACTCTATCTATGGATACATCCCTTAAAATGTCAGAAAATAGATTCAGAGTTGCTATAGCTGAAAGCTAGCCACAATACCTAATAAAGGAAATAAATATAATTAAAAAGAACAAAAGGGATTTAAGATAGTAAGTATAAGCAACTGGGATTCAGAGTAAAGGAAGAAATCCAAGGCCAACTTTGAAGAACCAATATAACAAGACTTCTTTAAGAGGATTAATTCATTGACGCCTGTTAAGCAAAAAGCACTGCTTTATTTTGTTTGGAATTAATTCAGAATCTCTGCAATGGTGATATGTCTCTGGTATTTCCTTGGGGAAAAGAAAAATGGAAGAAATTCTGCTTTTTCCTGGCCAGATGCTATTTAGAACCTATCCAAAATCAAGAAAAATACAGCATCAGACTAAAAGAGAAGTAATTCTATCCAGATGGAATCTTATAAGAGAGTGGAAAAAGGTGATAAGGTGACAGCCCTTATAGAAACCCAAGGGGAGCGGTCTTCATCCTCATTTCCAGAGTGTACATAATTTCTGAGTGTAAATCCTGATTTTCTCCTGAACTGTTAGAAGCAGTTATCCAAAGCAGTTGGTCTGTTGATTTCTTCCACACAGGCTTCCCAGTACTTCTTATTGTCCAGTTCTATTTTGAGTAAGAAGATATTTTTTAACAAATTTCTAAGAAGGAGAACTAAATAGAATCACAGAATCACAGAATCACCAAGGTTGGAAAAGACCTTCAAAATCATCCACTCCAACCATCCGCCTATCACCAACTGTGATACTCACCAACTCACTAAATGATGTCCCTCAACACAAAATCCAAATGTTCCTTGAACACCTCCAGGGTCGGTGACTCCTCCACCTCCCTGGGCAGCCCACTCAGAAAAGTAGTGTTTCCTAACATCCAAACCCTGGCGCAGCTTGAAGCCATTCTCTCTAGTCCTATCACTAGTTACACGAGAGAAGAGGCCAATCCCCAGCTCACTACAACCTCCTTTCAAGCAGTTATAGAGAGCAATAAGGTATCCCCTGAGCCTCCTCTTCTCCAGACTGAACAATCCCAGCTCCTTCAGCCACTCCTCATAAGGCCTGTGCTCCAGACCCCACAACAGCTTTGTCACCCTTCTTTGAACCTGCTCCAGGGCCTCAATGTCTTTCTCACAGTGAGGGGCCCAAAACTGGACACAGTACTTGAGATGTGGCCTCACCAGAGTTGAGTACAGGGGGACAATCACTTCCCTGTTCCTGCTGGCAACACCGGTCCTGATGCAAGCCGAGATGCCATTGGCCTTCTTGGCCACCTGGGCACACTGCTGGCTCATGTTCAGCCGAGCATCAATTAATACCCCCAGGTCCATTTCCTCTACACAGTCTTCTAGTCACTCCTCCCCAAGCCTGTAGCGTTGCCTGGGGTTGTTGCGGACAAAGTGCAGGACCCGGCATTTGGCCTTGTTGAAACTTATCCCATTGGCTTCAGCCCAGCTATCCAGCCTGTCCAGATCCCTCTGTAGGGCCTCGCTACCCCCGGCCAGATCGACACTTCCAGCCAACTTGGTGTCATCCGCAAACTTACTGAGGGTGCGCTCAGTGCCCTCATCCAGGTCATCAATAAAGATATTGAAGAGGACAGGCTTCAGCACCGACTCCTGGGGAACACCACTTGTGGCCGGTCGCCAGCTGGATTTAGCTTCATTCACTGCCACTCTCTGAGCCCGACCTTCCAGCCAGTTCCTTATCCAGCCAAGAGCATATCCATCCAAGCCACGGGCTGCCAGCTTCTGCAGGAGAATGCTGTGGGAGACAGT
>JAOWBP010050810.1:0-17797 GCA_028571105.1 Tragopan temminckii | reverse complement strand
ACAATCACCTCCCTCTCCCTGCTGGCCACCCCTTTTTTAACACAGCCCAGAACACAGTTGGCCTTCCAGGCTGCAAGCGCACACTGCTGGCTCATGTCTGGCTTCTTGTCTGTCAGTACCCCCAAGTCCTTCTCCGCAGGGCTGCTCTCAGCGGGTTCTTCCCCCAGTCTGTATAAACACCTGGGATTGCCCCAACCCTATTGCAGCACCCTGCACTTGGCCTTGTTGAACCTCATTAGTTTCACACGAGTCCACTTCCCCAGCCTGTCCAGGTTCCTCTGGATGGCTCCCCTTCCCTCCAATGTGTTGACTGCACTGCTCAGCTTGGTATCATCCGTAAACTTGCTGAGGGTGCACTCGATGCCATCGTCTATGTCACTGATGAAGACGTTGAAGAGCACCGGTCCCATGATAGACCCCTGAGGGACACCGCTTGTGTCCGGCCTCCACCCTGACAAAGAACCATTGATCACAACCCTTTGGCTGCAACCAGCCAGCCAGTTCTTAATCCACTGAACAGTCCATCCTTCAAATCCACACCTCTCCAATTTAGAGAGACTGTTGGGGTGTTGCACTGAAGTCCCTCTGATCAGGCACTTGCAGGTTTTTCCATCTGTTACCACTGTACCTTCCCGTGCTTCCATGCTGAATTTCGATACAGAGACCTGTGGGGGTATTAGACAAAGGCAAAAAAATATGATTTGGAACAAACCTATAAATCTTCACCTGCTGCACAGATTTTAGCATTTTGTTCTTAGCTCAAAGAGAAGTACATCTACAGAACGCTGATTTATTTGCTTGATTTATTTTTTTCTTGTCTAATAAAAACCAAAGGAGTTTGCTGTAAGGGCACTACTGAATTTTCTGTTTTTGACTCCGAGGCACTCAGCTGTGAGCAAATATTTCACACATCTCGAAGCAATCAGAATGTCCAAGTGCGGCACACTGGGTGCCTCGCCATGGTACAGTGCTTTAATACTAAGAGGTTTTCTTTCCTTTTCACTAAAGTAAATTTGTTGCGTACATGAAGTAGATTGTGCAGCTTGAATATGAACCTCTATTGAAAAACTGGATATATGTTCGAGGTATCCTTTGTAGAGTGAAAAAAAAGTTTTGAAAGCGTTTCTGGCTGAAATAAATATGGAAAATATGGAAGAGACAGGATTTTATACTTCAGTGGAGGGCTGTTATCTTGCACTGTATTTGATCTTTTTCTGAAGATACTCTAAATTCTGCCTGGACCATTAATAGAAAGGTTTCTTCAGAAGCATTTTGCTATAATGGAGTTTCTTTAATTTCTTATAATGGAAGTTGTAGATACAATCTCTCTAAATGCCTGTGTAAATACATTTTAATTGGTGCAGGATCATCTTTGGAAGCTTATTAAAACCATCGCAGAGCTGTAAATATATCATTCCTGACACTTGAGGAAAAGTGTTATCTTATGGAGGAGTAAGGCAGGTGTGCCTGAATACCAACTCCTGCTACGCAGTGGGGTATATAATTATGTCTGTATCTACATTGTATGTTTGTACAATGGTACCCACGAATATAGAAAATAACATGCAAACATTTTGTTTTCAGCATCATAAAGCTATCCGTAGCAAAATTCTGTCACCTCTCAGATGTGATTATGCATAAAAATAAGAAGAGATGGAGCTCTTGTAGGAGCTTATAAGCGGGAGGGGGATGGACTCCTAAAACTAAAAGGGAGCGATTTGGGTTAGATGTTAGGAAGAAGTTCTTTACTTAGAGGACATGAGGCCCTGGCACAGACTGCCTGGAGAGCTGGGTGCCCTGTGTCTGGAGGCTGGGTTGGATGGGCCCTGGGCAGCCTGAGCTGGTGGGGGCTCCCAGCCGGTGGCAGGGGGTGGGATTGGGCGGGCTGTGAGGTTGGCTAGTGATAAGGGTTTGAACAGTAATGCTGTCTGTAGTCATGACCGGAATGTGTCACAAAAGATCCTCATTTGCTGATTCTCTCTAAAACTTTACTGCTCCCCATACAGGTGGTGGCTCTTCATAAATAAAACTGTGAAGAGTCTTCCTGTAAAAACACAGTATTTTATGACTGCAGTTAGCTAGCTCACTTCTGTATTTTATGCTGAATTTCTTGTCTGGTGGGTAGATAGAACCACTTTTCTTAAGGAAGCAAACCCCATGGTTCACTGCAGTGATCTCTGAGCTGAAGTTATGGGCTCAACCCAAACCCCTTTGATTTGTGAAGTACCTGGATTCCAGAATCTGTGTATCCAGAAGTGAAATTTTGGTGCAGAGATCCTTCTCTGACTTTATCCTAGGTATGTTATTAATCCAGATTACTTAGTCATTATGCAACAATGAAAAATTTAGTAACTGCTCTATATTTAAACTTGTGTATATTAACTTCATTGCACAGCACAGGACCAGGATAGGCTTAAATGTGGAAAAAAATGTGAAACACGAAAGGAGGAATTTGAAATGCTTCAGTGACTTTGTCCAGTTTGTAAGAATGTTGCTTCTCCTTGATTTATTTCAGAATTTTTATTCAGGTTACCTGTAATAGTTTTTTTTCTTTTTGAAGTGGAGAGGTTGTTTGTATTAAAAACTCTGGGAGCTTTCCTTGTGAGGTAGGACAGGACTTACCTTACGGCAGGCTCTGACGCTGTCTGTTTCTTGGATTGAAATAGACGAAGTGCAGAAATGATGATTTTTTTAATTTTTGCACCTATTTCAAATATATCTGTTGTTTTCACTAGTGCAGCTTCTAATGACTGCATTTTCAATGTCATTTGAGTGTTTGATCTGTAGTGTTCTTTTATTTGCAAAATATCTCCAAGTAAATATATTTAGCAATTGGTTTAAGAGTATGTCAACCTCTTGAAGATACAGCTAGTTTAGTAGACTAAATTTGGGACTTCTGAAATACAGACACATGTTCAGCCATGCAAGCATTTTTAGCACTGAAAACATCTTGCAGAAGGCACAGCTCGGGCCTTCTTGTGAAGCAAGCAGTGTTTCATGCCCATACATGCTTTCAGATCCTTGCTGCACACACCTCAGTATGGCCAGGACAACAGGGTGTCTTGACTGGGCATTCTGCTGGTAGGGATCAGTAGGTATGGAGCAGTCAGGTCTGTTCTGGGACTTCCCATGGGACATCAGGCTTTGCTGGTAGAGTCGGCCCTTCCCTATTACAGCCAGCATTGAGTCAACACAAGAATGCGTACGTGTGAGAGAGTCACTCTTCTAACTTGGAGAGGCCGTGGACTGAGGTCTTGATGCACAAGGTGGATACGTCAGGAATGTGACCTGTATCTGTTGAGCTCTGTGCTCTTGTCTGTGACTGCTGAGGAATCAATGGATGAGCATTGCCATTTTGATGCTTTCCGCAGGCAGCGAGCAGCACAGTGGGAACTGCTGCTGCTGTCTTCAAGTGCAGCCTGGAGGACATGCCTGCCCCGTGCTTCCTATCGCAGATGTGTGGAGGGCTGTCAGCAGCTCTGTCTGTGTGGGTTTCCCTGCCAAGGCGGTGTGATACATGCACGCTTGGACATGGCAGCATTTTTCACTGCCACCCTGTAAGCTGTCATGAGTGTGCCATGTAATTTCACTTAGGCCTGGCTGAGGCATGCCACAGGGAGGGTAAAGCAGCTTGCTTTGGACGTGCATTGCCAAAGGAAAGCTTTGCCTTTCCTGTTGACTTGGTGCAGATCAATGGGTTAAACAACAGACCCCAATTTAGGTCTCATGATTTGTACTTGTGTGGTTTAGGAAACGTACTTTCACCGCCACCAGAGAGCTGTGCAGCTGCTGCCTGAGCAGTAGCTTTTTGCTTTTTGCTGCCTACTTTTTAACTGTCTGCAGGCTATTTCTATCTCCTGCGCTGTGTCTAAAAAAGCTACAGAGAGCTCCCATGGAAAGCCTGTAGGTGGATCAGGTCACTCCACAAACCTACAGCACTGTACTGGATAAGACTGGCAGTTTGAACTGCACTTTTTTTTTTTTCTTTTTTTTATTTTCCTGCTATGTGATGCAATCTTGTGAGTCAAATACTCTGGTTTTCCAAGCAATCTGATTTATACAGTCACAGCGGTGTTGATTGGAAGGACCTCTGAAAAACTGTGGTTTTGTCAAGGTGAATTTTGAAAAACCTCAAGCACAGCACTTGTACAGCTTTTCTGGGCAACTTATTGTGCATGTGCACTGCCTTCGTAATAAATTCGTTTCCTAATGCCCATCCTGCACCTCACAGCCATTGCCTCTTGTTTCATTATTTGGTCTTACCAAGGAATATTTTGTTCCCATTGCAACCACCCGTCAAGAAGATGTAGGAATTTCTTGGAATTGCAGTTTTCTTGGAATTAAGATTATCCAGTGCAAACAATAGGCTTTTTGTTCTTTTTCTCTCCCCCTCTGCAACATAGCATTCCGTTTCTTGGTGGAAAATATATTTGCATCTAGAATTTCATACCTATGGGGAAGCTTCCTGACTGTTATTTAATAGATTAATTTATGCAGTTTTGAGATAGGTTAGAGTCAGAGATCCTCATGTACTTTTGCACAGCAGCCTGTCTTAAAAGAGTGGTAAATCCAAGCTCCTTCAGTCAGCGTGGCTCCTTGCCTTTCTGTGGAGTCTGTGGACTGCAGAGCGTGGCCTTCAAGTGAACTTCTCATGGAAGTGGTGTGGGGGGATTCTCCAGCTCTGCTGGGCATGGCGTCCTGTCTGGACACCTAGGCTTGGTGCCTTGAGGTAGGCCCCTCACGTGGCCCTCTGGCCTGGCAGGTTCATGTGGCTGAAGTACTCAGCAAGTGTTGCCCAGTGCTGCTTTCACAGGTTCAATGCCAGTTCAGGGACGTCCCAGTCAGTAGCTGTTACGGTGGCTGTCAAAAAGTGATTGTCATTTCTATGAAAGTGGTGAACCACCCACCTGCTGTAGGACAGCTGCCCCAGGGGAGCCTTGACTAATGCAGAGGGGCTATAGCTCCTTCTTATTAAGCGTTAGTAGAGCTTTACAGGACCGTGTGATACGCTCGCTCATGAGGAAAAGACTGAAGGTGCTCAGAGAGCTGTAGCACCTCTGCTATGAAGAAAGGCTGAGGGAGTTGGGCTTTTTCAGCCTGGAGAAGGGGAGACCTCACTGTGGCCTTCCAGTACTTAGTGGGGGCTTATGAACAGGAGGGTGACCGATTTTTTATGCAGTCTGATAGTGATAGAATCATAGAATCATTAAGGTTGGAAAAGGCCTCCAAGATCATTTAGTTCAACTGTGAACCCATCCTCTCCATGTCACTGACCATGTCCCTCAGTGCCATCTCTACCCTTTTCTTGAGCACTACCAGGGACGGTGACTCCTGCACCTCCCTGAGCAGCCTGTTGCAATGCCTCACCATTCTTTCTGAGAAGAAATTAGGAGGAATTTCTTTACTAAGAGTGTAGTGAGGCTGTGGCACAGGCTGCCCAGTGAGCTGTAGGTGCCCCATTCCTGGAGGTGCTCAAGGCCGGGTTGGCCCTGGGCAGCCTGAGCTGGTGTGGGGCAACCAGCCCACAGCAAGGGGCTGGGACTGGATGGGCTTTGAGTTCACAACCCAACCCATGCCATTCTGTGATTTTGTGATGATTCTACGGAGTCTTGACCATCTGATATGTTTTCATCTTCAGGCAGAAAAGCACACGCAGTGTCTGAGGTGGGTCGCTTGGCTTCTCTCTCAACACCTCACTCCTTCCATACAGCTCGAGCATGTGGATTTTTGGAGGCTTCTTATAGGTCCTTCTTGGATAAATTCAGGAGCAGCAATGAGGGGAATACTTCTATGCATCCACATGTGAGGGGAAAAGTGTGTGCTTTTCTAGGCACCGGCTTACTCGCCTGACATCATGTGTGGTGTGGGCGAAAGTGTCATGTTTTGGAGCTGGAGCAGTGTAATTACTGCACTGAGCCGCATCGCGGGCACAGAGATTGTTCCCCAGCTCCTCTCGGACCAGGCAGCTTTTTGCTTATTTTCTAGGTAGAGTATGTGGCCTGATGTACAGAACACAAAGGGCTCAGGCTGTGATTGCCTCTGCGGCTGCCTTCTGGGTGGCTCCCATCGGCTGAGGAGGAAAAGCTGTCGGTTCCCTGCAGTCAGGGAGAAGTTAGTGCTGACAGATCCTGCGTGTGACAATTTATCTGCTGTGAAGTCGGAGTCCCTTGCTGCTGCTGTGATCTGTTACTGCAACATGCCAGCAATGCTCTCTTACATTCTTAGAGGGTTTTTTTCCAAGATGTGTAAACTGAAAAATGTGGGGATTTACTGTAGTAATTGTGACAGAGTGGAGTTTCTGTGTCTGTAATCCAGGCCATTGATGATACTCTTGTGTTACAATACATGAATTAGCCACATAAACATTTACGGAAAGATCTGAGTAAAAGAATGAAAGAAAATGTCCCCTTGTTTACACTCACAAAAAAAGATGAAGTTAGAGTGGGTGTTTCAGCAAGGTGTGTTTATTACACTTAGTGCTGTCTGTTGTTAGTGTAAAGAATGTTTTAAGGCATTATTATTATTATTAATATTGAGCTCCTTTTAATTATTCTCATTGATCAGTTAAAATATTCTTATTAACTTCAGTCATATGCTCTTTGCGGCACTGCTGTCAAGTCCTGCTTTGCCTGCTTTGCGTAGGACATAAAAGAACAGTGCTTCACCCAGGCTCACAGCCTCACCCACTGGATGTATCTCTGCTCATTGCCCCAGCGGGTGCTAACGAAGTGCACCAAACCCTTACTGTGACCCTGCAGTAAGCAGACTTTCTTGAAATAGCAACAGAGGCAGATAAGTTGGGTATGGAGCCTGGCTTCCATTAATGTATTTCAAGATGAATATTAAGTAGACCTTAGATTAACTGTGTATTTGTTATAATACTTCTAATTACTGCAAGCAATCATTCTGGTCTGTGTATTTAACTCTGTTTGCCACGTGGGTACTCTTCTTGTCCTCTTTGTTGCCACATCCTCCTTTATCCTCAGTCCCCACTTTTCTGTCAGCTGTCTAAATAGAGTTTCATCCAAATTGTACCGAGTGATGCAATGGCTGCGTGCATGCTTAGAGGCCAGTTAGAAAACAAAAAGATAGATGGATTGAATTCAGTGCCCGAAGCAAGATTGTAGTTAATACACACACACACACAAAAAAAACAGGTAGCTATTAAAGGCTATAGAAACAGAAATAAAGTGTTATGTGTTCTCTGTATAGCTCCCAGTAGCCCCTGATCTTTGGATCCTTTGGATCTGCTGTAAAGGTCAGCATCATGGCTCAGCTCAGCAGTCCCAGGGGTGCTCAGCTGGGGCTGCTCCCACCTATGGGGCTGTGCATGAAATAAAAGCGTTTTGGTTGTTAGGTGTAGAGCCTTGAATACAAACCAAACCCCAGCCCTAAACAAAGAATATGGCATCTGTACTCTCTTGAGTCATACTTCCACCAATAACCTCTTTCTCCTAAATGACTTGAAGAAAGAATTAACAATTCTACAGAAATGCTTTTTGAATTCATACCTAATTCACCACTAATTTACAGGCAGCCAGAACTACGTGCCAGTGTGTCGTCATTACAGCACTGAATTTTCATTAGGTTTTATTTTGCTTTTTTCTCCCCCATTCATTCTCAGGTTTTTGCATTACAGTACTCATTCCAGATATGATGTCATTTGTCATTCAGTTTACACTGAATCCTCTTAAGTTGCATTTCAGATACTGATGCTGAATTCTTATTCTAAGTGCCTGACCAGGAGCATTACATTTCCTGCACAGTTTGTTTCCTTCATGCAGCATATAGCAGAATGAAAACAGATAATTATTCATGTCACACTTGTGATCCGCTTCGCTTATTATTAGTGCTGTGTGGGGGCTGTAGGCATGCTCCAGATCATTGCTTTGTTCAGTCTGGGCTGGTGGAAAGAAAATGGTACAGATGTTGCTCATGTAAGTGCTTCTGCATCTATTTCCATCGTGTAAAACTGAAAGGTGCAACCTTCTTTGGTGTGCTGCTGCCTTGCTTTGGGCAGTTACTGTAGAGTTGCGTGGAGTGTTGTACTGCCAGTGCTTCCTTAAAGAAATACAAAAAGTTTGGAAACCAGCTAGCTGTAGAAATGCCACTTTGCTTATCCTCATTCCTTACCAATAGATTTGATGCCATTAATACAGGAGAGAGGTTGCTGGGAGTGGTAATGATATGATTTGAACGAGAGCGATGGACCTGATACTGCTGGAGCTCATTGGTGTCGCTCCAAGTGTTGTTCTGGCTCCCTCACAGTGGGCTGTGGGTTTGTGCATGGGCAGGAGCAAAAAGGGTCTGTGGTGAGGGCTGAGAGGTACAGCTGGAAGCAGCCGTGCCTTGCAGTGCAGGAGCACAGCCATCACACTGGGCAGCGGGGAGCTGCGGTGTGCAGCCTCTGCTCCCTCCCACAGGCTGGAAAACCACCCAGGTAGGGGTGAAGTCTCCACTTTTCTTCTTTATTCAACCATAGATTCAATGTGCAGCCTTGGTTGAGTTACTTTCCCTGGGTGTACTTCCCCTTCCTTAAGTTGGGAATAACCAGACTGAGCGAACTGCTTTCAAATATAGGTATGAAAATAGTGTATGAATGTGCCAAGTAGCATTACTACATTTCAAGTGACCTTTTGGTCTGAAACTTTGCCAAAGGAAGGGGAGAGGAAGCCACTGTTGAATTGAGTTTTGCAGAGAGATCCTGCAAACAGATGGTGTTTGCATATAGGATGTGCTATTCAAGTGCAACTTTACTACAACACTCTTCATTTTTAATATTTGCAGACGGGCCAAACTCCGGCTATATTTGGAACAGCTAAAACAGCTTGTGCCTCTTGGGCCGGACAGCACCAGGCACACCACTCTAAGTCTGTTGAAAAGAGCTAAGATGCATATCAAGGTAAAAACATTCATCTGTATTTTTATATTTTTAAAGCATAATCTTCCAGAATGTGTATCCATAGAGAGGAGTTTTAATTTTCACACAAGATCTGTATCCATATGTCTGATCTTCTGGCTCTATTGGTCTGTATTAGAAGCAGGGTTTTCACTCAGGGTATCAAGTTTTTTATGAGCTTTGCAGTATCAGATATATAAAATGGTGCTTTTGTGATTATTAATGGTTTACATTGTATTAAAACATATATGTATCATGGGTGTTATTTGATTAATGTACTTATTTTTAAGGACTGAGCAAAGTAGCACTGTACTGCACTGATGTCAGTGTAAAAATACCAATAACTGGTAATGAAATAACTAACGGAGTCAAAGGGATTATAGCTCCCGATGAGTCTCACCCTCATCCCATACCCCAGCAACCAGATCCTGGAGCATGTGCCAATCACTTAAAAGAAGCCAAAAATAAAATCTCGTCTCCTGTTAGCTGCCACTCCCTTTGCATGCTTTGTGTGAGCAACACCTGAGCCACCAGCTGAAAACCAAAACGAAACCTCACCTGTGCTTTAGCAACAGTACAGGTTAGACATGTGCACAGACAACACAAAGGAGATCCCTCCTCAGCCCTCCTCTTTCCTAAGACAGCGTAGTTTCACTCTCGTCATTTTCAGAGGAATGGAAACACAGATAGATGATAATATTTAAATGCAGAAAGTTAAAGAACAGGCTTCTGATGCCGTGTCCAGGACTGTAATTATTTGTCTGGCATTTTTTCAGTGTTAGAGGGGAAAAGAGAGAAAAGTAAAAAGTGTCGTGAGAGGCTGAATGCTGCCAGTGATCTGGGAATATTTTGGTGAACAGCCGCTGCTGTACAGCAGTGACATTCAGTGCAATTGCAGAAATGGCCGTAATTTGTAGGAAGCATTAAGGATGAATTTAAGCAAAGCCATTCTTCTAAACAAGGTTACTCAGCTCCTTCTTCAGCTCTTGTAAGCACGTTTACTCCAGCTGAGCAACCCCTGTTTTGACCATTGGAGATTTTGGCTGCTTGTTTATAATTCAGGCTAACATGCATGAAAGGCACTGCGTGTGGTTTTTGTCTCGGGCTGCCCCCCTATCATGGGCTTATGCATACAAATTGAAAAACTGTTTTTACAAGTGGCAAGTGTGAGAGATTAGCCATGCAGTTAACATTTCAGCTGCTGATAACAAAACTAGGAACGGATTCTCTCCCAGTCTGTTGTGCACGGTACCACGTACTCCTTTTTTCAAAAGTGAAACTGAAGTTTTGATTTCTTTTTGAGATTCTAACTGAACCCACCTCCACTATCCTGATGCCTGATTGCTCCCCTCCAACAGGTCTGCAGGCTTTCGGACAGCCACCTCCCAGCTGCAGTGTCAGAGCAGGCACTGCCCCGGCCCTTCCGATGCAGTAATTAGTTCTGAACTTTTCACACGCACACCCATACACTGAAACTTGCCCCGAGAGATCGGACAGTTTTGGGTCTCCTGGATATGAATCACCGAATTCATTCCCAAAATAGTTGTTAGAGTTTGGGACCGCAGCCAGGAAAATACAGGAAAAGGAAATGTGATCAATTGGGCACATTTGGTGTGCTGTGCACATGGATGTACTCACCCATTTGCTTATTGTAACATCGTGTTCCTACGTATGATGCGTATCTGAGTAGTGTGTGGCCTGGGCTTACAATGAGGCTACAGAAGTTAGGTTTCATTCAGGTGGGAAGCTGCTGAGTTGAGTAATATCAATTATATTTTCAAAGAGAAATACATTTGCTTTTGGGGTTGCATTAGAACAGCAGAATCCTTGCAGTCACTTGGCTCGTGGTTTGTTGTATGTTGTCCCACCCCACTCTCCTCTAGAAAACCACACGTAGCTTCATTCAGATGGTAGGGAAGAGTCAGCAGCAGCTGTATTCACTCCCAATACATCTCCTACATCTCAGTGGTCATGTAAACACTGCTCAAAGAGAAATTTGGTCTAGCTTAGTAGTGCATTTTCTGCCAGAACCTGTAATTTACTTCATCACTTAGATTAAAAGAATTGCCTTTTGTGTGCGTGTGTTTTGTTTGTAGCTCCTGCTTTTGATCCAATCATATCCATTCTACTTTCTTCTCTAGTTGTGTAGTCCGTTTTTGAAAATAGCTATCAGTGATTTGAAAAAACATTCAGCTGAAATCTGAAAAGAGAATATCCCTGCTATTACCTTTGTACCAACAGTGCACTGCGTTTTACACAGCGTGAGGTATTCTTTTTCTTTCCAAGATGAACACCTTATTTTATTCAAGTAACAGGAAAGATTTGGGGCTGATTCATGAAAGGACCCATTCACAGGTTGTTTGCTGAGAAGTATTGGATTAATAGTGCTGATTTTGTAGGGGGTTATCATAGAGTTATCAGAGAAGTGCTAGGAAAAAGAAACGCAAGAATGAAGGGAATTGTTGGTAAATTCCTCCTACTTCATATATAACGTAATACTGGAGTATTGATAATGATGCATTCTTAAATGGTAAAAATTTCCATAGCCTCTAGTAGTACAGGGAGCACTGAGGGGCCTGTAGTGGTTCCTTTACGGTGATAACTCTCTTGTTTCACCTAAAGAGCCATAAAACTCTGCTTGAAACCGGAGCCGTGCTCTAGTTACCAAAGATGGTGACAGTTTTGCCTGAAAAAATGATTTAAGTTTTCCCCAGAACCAAGGCAACAATCATTCAGTCTTAGCTGAGAAGCTTTTGCTAGTGGCAAAAGGGTCCCTAAGGAATTTTTTTTTTTACCGTATCCATGTATTTTACTGTGAAACCAATTCGCTTCCGGACTGGCCAGCTGAAATTGTACGGAGCTCTACAGGGTGGTAACAGAAATCATTATGTCTGATCATCAATTCGTGCTCTAAAAGAACTGATGAGAGAAGATCTGAATTTACTGATGCTTTAACACAAGTACGGTCTGTTAGCTTACTGATATTCTCTCTCTTTAAGAAATTGGAAGAACAGGACCGAAAAGCTCTGAATATT
The DNA here is from genome assembly GCA_028571105.1 of Tragopan temminckii. Lineage (NCBI taxonomy): Eukaryota > Metazoa > Chordata > Aves > Galliformes > Phasianidae > Tragopan > Tragopan temminckii. Next base: position 5,863 of record JAOWBP010050810.1, on the reverse strand, counting down.
AAAGAACAATTACAGCGGGAACACCGCTACCTCAAACGCAGGTTGGAGCAGCTATCCGTGCAGGGCATGGAGCGCATCCGCACTGACAGTATGGGATCAACAATATCCACTGACTCTGAACAAGGTAACTGCATGGGGGCTGCCCAGAGGGGCCTGCAGCTGTGGGAAGGAGGGGGAAGCAGGGAAGCAAAAAAAGTTCTATTTTTCAATACACAATTTAGAACTAAGATCAAGTTTTCAACAAAACCCAGACAAAACTGTTCCATTACACAATCTACGGAACGAAAAACAACGGCATCTTTTCTATCTTCTTTGCAAAACAAGTACTTGCCTCAATTCGTTTGCGTGAGTAAATTAATTTCACATCATTTCTTGTGAAATGTTACAATATTTTCTGTGCAGTGATCACCTACATTTGGTTTTCATTAAAGAGTGAGCTCTCGGAGCTCCCCGTCACCTTTTCTTATCTTCTGATTAGCAGCGTGTCTGTGAGTGAGAACTCACACACACAGCCCTTTTCAGGGCCCATGGGAGATGGAGCTGTTGGTCACAGTGCAGCTCTTGGAGGACAGATGGCTGCACCGCAGTCGCTGCGAGCTGACACCTGCACAGGTTGAGCTGCCGCGTGTGGTGCTGCAGCTCAGAGCCCAGAGGGTTTGGGTTTTCTTGGTTTGTTTTTTAAGATCAGCATCTATGAACAGGTTGGAACGGTTCTGGGACGGCATTTGGTGGTGATGTCACGCTGTGTATTTATGTAGGTGAGGACAGAAGGGGTTTTAATTCTCAGGTGGACAAGATGCTACTTACCTCAGGAGCTACCGTTGCAGGCTTTTTTTAATTACAGAAAATGAATGATTCGGGTTCCACCTTAACATTGGTTTACACAGGCAGTGCTGGCCCCTGGTTACTTGCTAGAGAAGCTGCGTTTCTGAACATGTGCTTCTTACGTTTTCTTTAGAAGTAGACATTGAAGGAATGGAGTTTACACCCGGTGAAATGGACAGTATTGGAAGTGCCAGTGATGCTGAAGACCACTACAGTTTGCAAAGCGGCTCGAGCGATGGAGGTTACACACATTCCCGCAGACTGAATGCCAGGCTCTCATAGTGCCTGAGTTACCAGTTCAACTCAGGACCATCTGACTGAAGCACTTATATATGAATATTCCAGAGGTGTCAACTGCCACTCTTCCGGGAAACCCCAACCACAGTACTCTGACATGGAGGTTTCTTACCCACGGTTCCCTGCACTGTAACCACAATATTAGATATTGTAAATCATGGGTTTGCTGCAGAGAACTGTGGTTAGGTACAGTTGTGACTTAAAGCTAGCTTGATGTAGCTCTGCTGCAAATTAAAGAGAAGAAATTGTCATTCCATTCAAGAAATATTAAATTCAAACTGTTGGAAGCATGGCATAAGGAAGTTTGACAGTTATTTTGATTTTGCAGAAACCATTTTCAAACACGGAAGAATGAACAGAAACTACCGTGCGTTAGTGATTCAGAGATACAAAAACCTAAAATTACTTTTTGTGGTATTTTTACATGGAAAAAAAAGAAAATTGAACCCTGTATAGCAGGCTCTGTTGTATCAATTTTTTCAGCAGTTGTTGTTTGGGTAAAGCAGGCGGATAAACCTTCAAATTGCAGATGATCTTTAGAAAAGGTCATATTTACAAGTCACTACTGTACTTCAAAATGGGGGAAAAGCCAGCTCTAGTAATGACTTCATGTGGGATGATCTCAACTTTCTTCTGCTTTTTTGTATTCAGTATCCAACCAGCAGCAAATCATTCCATCCACGTTAACAGGAGGAGTAGAATGCAGCACTGCAGTTTGGACCTGTTACTGTGGAATGGATGACATTGAAGCATTTCAGTGTTTTTGGTGTTGTTTTTTTTTTCATTTCTTTGCCTGAAAAATACAGAACTCAAGTGATCCAGATTGTGATAGCTAATCTTTCCTTGCAGGGAAATGAAATTTCTGTTTGCTTGTATTTTTTTTTTCTTTTTACACATGTCAATACATTTTTATGGAAGGCATGGCTTAAAAATACAGTATTCAGCTAGAAGATAATTAATCCTTTTTTCTTTTGCACACTATAATTGCATTTTCTATTCTTAAAAAAGTGCAAAAAATTTAAATGTATGCTGTAAAACAGCAAAGTTTATTTAGTACTCATCAAGCTGTTCAGAACATATTTACCCAAATTATAGCAATACTATGAAGATGTATTTTAATACAACTTCTGCTTAGTGAAGTCATTAGAGCTTGGCTTGCCGGGTAAGAAAAAACGGACCAGTCTTTGCATTACCTGTTTAAAGAAGGTCTTTTAAAAAAAAACAAAAAACAAAAAAAAGAAGAAAAAAAAACAAAAAAAAGAAAAAAGAAAAAAAAAAAGAGAAAAAAGCTATAAACACTTTTAGGGAAGTGATTTTAGCAAGTGTAGTCTATATTTCCTGTAAGAGATTTTGTATTATATTTTCCTAAATGTTCTCATTTACTTGTATAGGGAGGGGAATGGTACAGACCCAGACCAGAGTCTCAGGGACTCTTCACCTTCGTCATATTGTGCCTTGGTGACCATTTATGTATGCCTCTCCTTTTCATTGTTTAAAGGACAACTAAGCTTTGTTTCCAGACCCTCCATTTGAATGGTCAGTTGTCCACCTTCCTACCGATGAAGTAGAGAGGTGTGTTTATATCTTTACCCTCTCACAACTGATTCAGTGTGGCTTTAAGTAAAATCCTAAATTTAGGTTTCGGTGCGAGGGTTAATTGTATAAGCCCTCCCTTTGATTCTTCAGCACCCAAATCTATATTTTGTTAGCTTATAAAGTCAGGGTCTCCGTGAGACCAGTGCTCAGTGGCTAGGGAAACACAAATGTACTGTGTAAGGCTATGGGATGTCCAAGTGTGGTGCCATTTTTAGCATTCAGATACAAGACCTCATGACATGCTGACCATAATGATCAAAAACAAAGATTCAGTTGTTCTTTCAACATCTGACATACGTGTCCTCCCTTTGGCTCTTACAACACCGAGTAGAAATACGAATACATTTTGTGGCAGCTTACAGATCCTTGTTTGCACTCTCGCTTACTGCTTGGAACTTGCCAACAAGGAAAATGTATATGTTTAATTTACATAACCTAACGGATTGCCACCCCTACTTTGGCTCTGGGGAGGGGCATAAGGTTATCAACTCTGGCAGCTGAATAAGAAAACAATTAACCTTTTCTGTGATGCAGGTTTTGGTATTATGTTGTATACACCTTGCATTTTACTAAAATCCTCGTTGTTGGGGAAAGCACACAGCAATATACTCATTGTGTGTAGCTGACAAGCAGCAGAAATTACTAGCTCCTTTGGTGCATATGTAACTAATTTCCAAATCATGGAAAAAAAAAGAAAAAACAAAACTAAGAGTTTACTTTAACATACGACTGTTAACAGGAAAAAAAACAGGCTAGTATATTGTTGCTGTTCATTTATTCTATAATGAACACACTCATGAATTGTAAAGTGTTTCCTTTCGTGACAAGCAGCTCTTGCACAGAACCTCCTAATGAAAAGAAATTTGAAACTTACAGAAGGAAAGACAAGATTTCAAATTGAACATTATTGTACCTTAGGTCAACCTGAAATTTTCCTTTTAAAGATGAATGTGCTAACTTAATGAGTTCTTCCACGCTGGGTATCCATGGCTTTGTAGATCTTATATTTTCAATAAAAATTACTCGAATAATCTTGAGTGGAAACAAAAAGGGTTCATTTGTTTTTACTTTCCAGTTGTTACAGTGGGGGCTGCTATCCCAGTAAAGAGATCCTCTTGATGCGCTCTTCTCCCCAGTCTAAAGCAGTGCTTCCTCCATATGCAGCCCCTTCTCTGCAGGCGGTTCAGGACAGCAGCTGGAAGCCCCAAAGCTGCTCCAGGTGTCGGGCTTGCTGGCTGGCGTGCCCAGCACTGCTGCTGCCATTCAGGCTGGCAGGTTCCTTCCAGAGCACATCTCACTGTGCTGTGCCCGTGGCAGTGGCACCTCGGGACGTGTCACCTAGGGAGGGACAGGGCGTCCTGGTTTTGCTCATTTTCAAGCCGAATCTTTGTGTGTGTGCTTCGTGTGCGTGCATGCATGCATGGATTGGTGTGTGCGCACAACTACCTGTAACCGCAGCATTAATGGAAACAAATGCTTCTGCTCCAAGATTAAGCACAGCAACCGTGCTGGCAGATCTGCTGCTCTGTGTCATGACCGTGCTTTGGGCAGGTGAGATCTCACTTCTATGTTCATCCTTCTTCCTCCACATTACCACATGGGGAAGGAACGAGCAGAGAACAGATGAGGGCTGCCAGGCCGTTCCTGTGTAGGCAGGGCTCTGCAGAGACGAAGCCGTCGCAAAGGACTTTCTGCAGAGTGCAGAGGCCTGGCCTCGGGGCTGGCCCTTCCCTGGCTCCTGGGGCAGCGCTGTGAGTGCGTCTGTGCCATCACAGGAGAGAGGCATAAATCCAACCCCAAATAGTTCACTTTTCTGCAAGTTCTCGGCCGCAGTTAGGATGAATATGCCTTCACTCCCATCCCGGCTCTGCCTGACTTGTATCCCATGGAGGCTGGCTTATTTATCTTCCTAAAAGAGTGGGGCTTGACTGGTAGAATCTGCAGCATGTTGTTGCCTCGGGACTGAATCCTGTGGGCTTTTTTGTACGAAACTCAGTATGGGCTAAGAGTGAGTTTCATTAGAATACCACAGACATAAAAAGTCCCCCCAAAATCCACAAGAAGGACAGAGTTTTTCATCTGATGGGTTTCTATCATGAATGCTCCTTTCTTAGTTAACATCTGGGATGGGAAAAAAAAATGCTGATAAAACTTTCATAAAATTTAAAGAATTATCACTTTTCCTGACCTTCCACAATATTATTTTTTATTGACACAGAACCATAGAATCATTAAGATTGGAAAAGACTCCTAAGATCACCTAGTCCAACTGGCAGCCCATCCCCACCATACCCTCTATTTCTACTGATGTACAAGTAAATAAAAACCATGAACATCAGTATTTGGAGCATCCTACCGTACATCAGGTGTGGCCAGTTTTGGTGAATTGAGTGCCAAAAGCACAGAACTGGAACAGGAGGATGCAGAGCTGTGTGCCAGCCCAGGCTGCAGCGGTGCTCCACGCCGTGCCCCGGGGCGTCATTCTGCTTTTCTTGGAGGCCTTTACTGCAGCTCCCGCTCCCCAGAGAGGTGATTATTCCACCACGTCCACCATCCTCGCTCAGTGGCGACTACCTGTGAGTGGTTTTGTTCCCTGCAGATGAGCACTGTGGAAACGAATGTCACAGCTTTTAACCTAGGAATAGTAATTTTAGTCTTAGAAAGCTGTTAATTTGTGTCACTGCTGCAGGCCATTGGTCTTGTATGTGATAAGAGCCAAGAACGAGGTGGTTGTTTCAGCCAGTAAATTGCACATCCCAGCATTGGGGAAGGGAGAACTGAATGCCTTTAGATGCTCTTAAAGATCTGTACTCCCCACAAATATGAACGGGGTGAACACATCAGAAACCAAATGAGGTTTCACCAAAAGCAAAATGAGCCAAATTGCCAAAGTGACCAACTAAATGTAGTACTGTTAATTGGCAGCTGCCAAAGAAACATCCAAGTATTACGTTACTACCTAGTTACACCTGCAATGGAGGGGAAATACTGAACAGAATGTGTGAGAATTTGATCATCTTGGCCCTTCTTTCTATCTCAACTATTGTAAATCCCAGCAAAAGACTGCAGTGGAGGAAAATCCGCTCCGAATCATAGAATCATAGAATCCTTAGAGTTGGAAGGGACCTCTGAAGGCCATCTAGTC
>JAOWBP010050809.1:0-17799 GCA_028571105.1 Tragopan temminckii | reverse complement strand
GAGCAAGCTGGCCACCATGGGACCACAGTCTGGCAGCTGTGCAATGCGGCAAACCATCTCTCCAGATCTCCAGAGAAGCAGCTATAACCTGAAGCATAAAATTTGTTTAGCTCTATTTTCATATGCATAACTTAGTATCTGACATAAAATTATATAATCCCTTTTAAAAAAAAAATTATCTGTTTTGATACTTGACTCAACACCACCTAACAGGCATGAGAGAAGAGAGGAAACATAAGGAAAAGATTAATTTTTAAGAGGAAAACACAGAATGGCCTCAAAAAGTAAAACCATTATGATAACGAACAATATTGAAAAGGTAATTAAAAAACTTATTATACATAATTTCAGGAGAACAGAAAATGAAAAATAATCAGCGTTGATAAGCCAAATCTCCCGTTCTTAGATGTTCTTTCACACACGAAATTTCATCGTTTATAAATCTGTATTATGCTTTGCAATACAGGACAGACAGTTCTGAAGTAGTTTTTTTTTTTTTTTTTTATTTTCCATTTTCTTGGCAGCAGACGTAATAGGATTATAGCTGGCTGTTAGCTCCATCACTGCCTTTCCATCCAAAGAGTAGCCTCGCAGACATCCTTGCCCTCCCCTCCAGGGCAGGGAGGCTCACTCAGCCTGCTGAGGCCTCTCCGGCTGTCTCTACACTCAGTGGCAGCTCTCACATCTACCTGACAGAGCGAGCAAGGTTCCCAAAATGTGGAGAGTCTGTGCCACAAATGAAAACGGATGAGCGGGATCAGCAGGCACAGCACAGTGAGGAGGATGGGAAGGGGCTGGCAGGAGCCTAGGGATGTGGGGACAGGCGGGGCACTGGACGCTCGCATGGGGATTTGGGATTCTTGTGGTTGGGTGACACAAATCCACCAAGAAAGCTGCTTTTAATAGCTCCTTCTTAATAGTTATTTAATCACAAGTAACTCGCTTTACATCTGACGCTGTGCTGTTTTTCTCCTTCTGTCTGATTTTAGCTCCCAATTCCACAATGCACTAAAGCTTCTGCTCTAGGACCCCGCTGAATCACATTTCTAAATAAGGCAGTCTCCCGAAACGTTTTTTTTGCCTTGCAGTGCCTATTGCGGGATTTCTACCCACAGCACCAAGCGGAGATAAACAACCCAGCACACAAATAAAGAAACAAATGTGTTTTCTTCATGAGATTTCAAAACAGGCATCACTTCATGAATAAAAAAAAAGGTTGTTTTGTTTTTGTTTCTAAGATAATGAAGTCTTGTGGATTTCTAGTGCCAAAGAAAATAGGTACAGAAGAAAAGGCATGAAAGCAGTGTGGATGCTAAAACAGAAATTTTCCTGAGCTCCAGTGCCTCTAGGCTACAATTGCATCTCCTATGTGTTTGCAGAGGAAACGCCTGAGTCTTCCTGAACGTCCATGTGCGTAACTAATTCATACCAAAGTCAGTGGGACAAAGTCACATGCTTAAGTGTTTTGCTAAATTTGAACACTTCAGACCCTTAAGGACTGTAACACAGTCCTAGGCCTCCTTTCAGAGCACCCAGATCCTCTTTATTTCACAGGGACGCTGCATATGAGCTGCAGACTGCCAGGAGCTTGAAGGACAAGCCAGGCAGGAGTAGCTTGCTGCATGCCACATTCCTCAACCTATTCTCAGCCAACGGATGGGAAAGGGGGACTCACAACTCCCCTGGACCTCAGGAATGATTTCAGCTCTGCAGAAAGCCTTGGACTGATGGCACTGGGCTCCTTCACAAGCTCCCTCAAATGGCCACACTCTCATCTGCCCTGGCTGGGTGCATGCCCCTCTTCTAACCCCCACTGCTCCGTCCAACAGAGGCTTCGTGCCTACCCATGTCCCATTCTGCCAAAGCCAGAGTGCATCAAAATTAAATCAAAGCACAATCGTAAGACCATGAAATCTACACAGACGCAGCAGCTGACTGGAATTTAAAGGATCTGCAGGGGAGGAACAAAAAGATGGCAGGAGAGGGTTAACACTTGTAGAAAGGCTTGAAATGTGACAACCAGAATAACTGCATTTGGATGAGAAATGCTAAAGATTACAGACTGGGACTCCTGCAAGGGTGTTTGCTTTGCGTGCAATGCATGCAATTGAGGCTCAGTTCCTTGTAGCCTACAACGAAATGAATAAAAGGTGATATAGACGGTAATTACCACAGGTAAAATGACTAGCGTGGCTGTGAATGTGGTGAGTCAACACTGATAAACACACTAACCTACACGGTTTCTGACATGATGCTCTCTACTCATGTGTTTGCTGAAGATGGATGACTACCACCTCTCAGACATTTGTGTGTTCTCCGCCCAGAAGCAGCAGCACAGAGGGACACTTTCTGAGCACTTTGGGTTTGCGCAAACATATGTGGCCAAGCATCCATGTTCAGAACACATGGGCACCTTAATGCAAGCTCTTCACTCTTGCACAGCTCCAAATCCACCCCATGGCACAGTGGGGTGGACACTTCTCCACCAATAAACTTTGCTTTTAGCCTGGTGGGTACCAAGAAAATAGCAGGCCTACACCAACAAGCAAATCTGCATTTAGTATGTTAGCTAAAAGCTTTTCAAACCTGATGTCTGCTCAAACTGTCCTTACCAAAACCTGACTGTACCAGCCCTGAATGCATACATCTTCAAGAGAAGCCAATGCCTGTCTCACTGAGTCTGATGCAACTTCAGTTTGGTAGCATTAAAGGCATCCATGTTTTCCCAATGAAGAGGAAAGTGCCTTGTGGGAAGAGAGGTGGCCAGGTTTCTGAGGAAGCAACACTGATTTCTATAAGCAGTCTGTGCTTCCAAAAAAAATAACACCCAAAAATTGTGTGTGTGCTGAGCATGGCTCCCACCTCTGCTCTCAAACCCATAAAGATCTCTTTAAAATGATGGCACCTCTGTGGGAGCCATGCTCACAGAAGCAAAAAGTCTCAAACAGTATAAATAGAACCATTAATTTTTTTCCATCATTAGCATTATGCTCACCACCGACCAAATCAACATCCTGGTAACTCTTTATTTACACTCTCAGCACACAAAGGATTCATTCCAGAGGCATAACGAGTAACTTTCACCCCATTGCAAACTATTCCTGTTCCTCCACTGACTCATATGTCAGTCCAGCTTGAGGGTCTACAAAGACAGCCCCTAAAGTGGAAATAACAGCCTGCATTTTAGTTTTAGTGACCACTGAAAAATGCTTTCTTAAATGCTCTGGACTACAGTAACCATTTAAAAATTCACTTTGAGATGATCTAGACTTGCACAAGTTGAAGAGTTCCATATCTGTAAGATAAAAAACAATACTGGGGCCACGACTCAGGAAAGCGCACCTAACATACTGCTGAAACCATCATGCCTCAAAGCAAGTGCATGCCCAAGCACTTTCTCAATACTGAGGCCTGGGCTGAAAATAGTTTCCCATAGCTCTCTTTGTCCTGCTACAGCATCCATTCCTCTATTTTCAGTCCCTACCAGCAGCAGGGCACTCAGTAGAGCACCAGGTGTCACTGGAGTGAGTTTTGCCATTGCCCTCAGGGCTGTCACAGCCACCTGCGGAGCAGTGGGCCCATGAGGGCTCAGCCAGCCACATGGATCGCACAGCTCCCGTGGCCTTTACTGAAGCGGTCTTCATCCTCTTCCCATCTATTCTGCTGTTTCTTCTCTCCGCTGCAGTCTAAATTCATCCCTATTTACGTCCCAGCTGCCTGCAGAGAATTGATCCCTGCCCGCTTTGAAACTGTTCTGTGTTTATTTATAGATATTGGGCCTCTCCGTTTCCTTTCTGCATGGAGCTGATCCTAAGCCTTTTCTTTTACAAGACTTCTGCTTCCAAATCTCTTCTTGTTGTTGTTGATCCACTTTGACTACTCAGTGTAGACTGACAGTGGTACCCCAAACTAAATACAGCAGATGAAGCAGAAATGGCACCAAGCAGAGTACAATAAACTTCCCCAGTTGGCACTTAAGTCTCTGCTGCTGGTGGCCAAAGGACTCACTAACAAGTGACTTTGGGTACCAGCTCTGAGAGAAATTAGGGAAGACTTGGCTTTTGAAAGCACGATACATCTCCTCTTTGAAGTACAAGGTGGTGTTTTGTTGTTTTTTTTTTTGTCAGAAGTACCCAGTATCAAGAATCAATCTGAAAAAATACAGCTGGATATTTTTAACAGATATCACAGCTGGAGCAGCAGGTTCAAACCTCAGCCCAGCCTGTAACCTCTCTGAGCACTGCCCCAGGGAAATGCCCACACAACGCCCTTGACTCCTTTCTGGGATGCTAGCTCCACTCATAACATGCCCTTATAGTTGGTATATTTAAATATTCCTTCCTGCCTGAATCACACTGCACATGCGCTCACTCTCCTCCACAAGCTCTGAGCCATTTGTTCAATCATTCTGTACCAGATTTCATTTCAAACAAAACCAATGACTGGCATGCCCACTGTCCACAAACAAGCACAGTACACAACACATGCACATACGCTGTATGGATCCAATGTAACTTATGTGCTGTGCTGACATGGTCTCAAGACCATCAAGAGACGGTCTTGATGGTCATCAAGAGATGTCTCCAAGCATCAGAATATGCCCAGGAGTACAGGCTGCATTTCCACTTCTCACACTCTGAATGAAAAAAGAAAAAAAAAAAAAAAAAGGGCTACATTTGGGAAAATCTGAAATTAAAATGGACTCGCTCTGACATTAATAAAAGAATGCCACAGCAGAATGGGAATCAAACAGCCTTCCAAAATGACAGAACGTATAAAATCTTTTCTCTGTAGCCATGAGGCAAAGAGAAAAATACATGCCTGTTAAGAAGCACCAGTGCACTCCCAGAATGGCAGTACAGACTAAATATACACTTCCAAAGTAGAAAGCATCACACCAAGGACCATGCTCTCTTGGAAAGCAGCAGATGCTCAATACAAGCATCACACAGTCTTGCTACAGCAGGGAGGCTCTGGAGGACCTCAGTACAACAAAAAACCCTGAAGGAACCAAGCCTAGGGTACCCTACTCTATGCCAATGACCTCTCTGTCCATCCAGACAAGATCTTACCAATGGGTACTACGCATAGTCATATCCAGAAAGCCACATTCACCCCATCTATCCCGAACCAGTGTCACTGTATCTACTTCCAAAAGAAGAACTTTTTTCGATTTTCCATCTCATTGAATCTTCCCCTTTTTAATGTTGTGTTTGAGCTACATTTTTCTATAGAACCTTTAGAGCCCAAAATACGTTTGTTCCGTAACTTTCTGTATTTTTAGTATTCATGACAGGTAGAAAATGCTTACTTCTCTTGGCAGACTCATCTTGACGTTTTTACCACCAAGAGTAAGGACAAGCCCCAGGTAAAAGCACTTAATTATAGAGCTGAATGGTATTCTGGCATCTTGTACAATTCTTGTATTCACAGACTCCAGTTCCTACAGTAGGTTGGTCCAGATAATAAATATATTTTACATCTTTGATTACTAGGTACTACTGCTTCTTACTTCATAAGAACTAGGAGGAAAAAGTAGTCCATGACAAATGCATCTATTGACACCAAGAACATCAAGCTGTGTTTTGACATTTCCAATAGAATTTAAGTAGTACATAAATCCTTCTGTCAGTTGTCTCAGTAAGCATGAATGTAGCAGTAGTGAATGTGGGGGTCGATGGGGAATCAAGTCTTCAGGTGTTGTGGACACAGAAAGCTTCTGCACAGCTCTAGTCCTGGATCCGCTGAAAACAGACATATCTTGATGGCCTCTCCGACCTAAGACTAACCACCCAAAACCTGCTCAGCAGTCAGAGCCATTTCCCTTAGTATACCTTCTCAACAATCTGCAAGACCCACTTGGGTAAACCAGATGATGTTCCAGTATGTCTTTGATCAGTTAATTCCTAAGAAAGCTTACGCTGTAGGGGCAAGAGTGGCAAAAGCATCAGAATGTTAAGGCTAATTATTTAAGTAGAAAAACATTTCAACTCTATTTATAGCAAAATGTAAAGTTCATGTTAATACATTATTTAACACCTTTTCAAACGTGCTGTACTTGCCTGTCTAGACAGAGTTCCTGTGACACAAATAAGCAGTACATGGGGTAAGGTGCTTAGACCAGTCAACCACAAATATTTGAAATTCATCTGTCTGCTGCCCTCTTCCCCCCTAACGTGACTCTCTAAAAGCCCAACGTATATGTTTTCAAACCATAATTCTTTTTATTTGCTGTCAAGCTGCTGAGCCTCTGGAGTATACGTGCTGCATATTTTCAAGCCTCTTTGTGCAGCCACAGCATGAAGAAACTGACATGGTGTGGTGGGTGTGGATTTGGAGGGAAGGAGCAAAATGAACACAGCAATTCTTCTGAAGTCTTCTTGGAGTGGATGGGGCTTTAAAGAGAATAAGGAAACAGTCCCTGAAATACGAGTAGTAAAATCAAAGAAGCTGACAGTAGCATTTAGACTAGGGATCAGGAAGTTCTTTACTGTAAGAGTGTTGAGACACTGGAACAGGCTGCCCAGTGAGGCTGTGGATGCCCCCTCCCTGGAAGCATTCAAGGCCAGGCTGGATGGGGCTTTGGGCAACCTGGTCTAGAGGGAGGTGTCCATGCCTACAGCAGGGGTGTTGGAACTATATGATCTTACAGGTCCCTTCCAACCCAAACCGTTCTGTGATTGTATTCATGATGCACAATAGCATCAGCACCCAGACCTCAGTAAACTTCAGTGCTGCTTTTCTTTGCCAAAAGGAAAAGCGTGTTTGAAACCCACAGTCAAACATGGACTTTGTGGTCACCCTTTAAATCACACTGGTTCTGTCCCAAACACCATCTGAGGTGATATGAACCAGAACACTGTTAATCTCTTCTATTTGTCATGCCATTGCTTCTTACTCCAAACTGCAAAACTCTCCCTCGAGAGGCCAGGAATAACCAGTTAATCAAAAACACTCTATGATTTGGGATAAAACAAAGCTAGCAGCACATTTTTTTATGCATCTAGAATTCCTATTTGCAATCTACAATAACCGCAACTCACTTACGTGACAGTATCACCCTGCTTTGGGTGGATGAAAAATTCCTTTTTTCCTTTTTACGTTGAAATTATCAGCTGATATTCCAGAAATAATAATAAAGTATTTAAATGCTCCCTATTCTATTATTTTAAAATACTGCTATATTAAGTTGCCCTACTAATCAAGCAGTTCCCATGGCCCAACTAATCAATACTTTCCATTGAAAAATTGTGTTTTTGTTGTTGTTTTGGAAGACAAACATTCAAGTAATAGCTCTTTGGCTTAACGCTGTTTCTGAGAAAAGTTGTTTTGAGTAATCAGATTAATAAGGTTGCAAATGTTTAACTTAAAATTTTCATGAGAAAATAATTTGCATACGTCCATTGTTGAAGACTGATGGAAGATATGAAACTGTTTCTCTTTTAGAGCTGCTGAATATGCAGGAGTTGATTATGTATCTATTTATATTTATGCAAAACTTAATATGAATGTATCTTTGCCTTAAAGGCAATAATCTATTCCCCACATACATACTTTATTCTGTTACTATCTTCCATAAAGAATATCTGGCTTGCAAAAATTAATTTTTGTAATAGTGTTCTGGAAAACTCTGAGGCCATTTTTAACCAGAGAAATTATTCCTTACGTACCATGTACTAGCACATACAAATGTTGTGAAGTAAACTTCAGCTGTTCAAATAACTGCAAAACACTTGGTAAAACATTTCATTGGCTAATATCTTGCCTACCCCTCTCAGCAACGTATTTCAGTACTTCCACAACCTTCACGTAAAGAAGAAAGCAAACAATTCATTCAGGAAGAAAAACAGGGAATTTTATACCCAATTCTCTTTACCTTAACGAGTCTCCACCCATTTAACTCCAGGAAAAGCTCATTACTGAAGATAATATGATTTCTCCTTTTGATGAAGACCTTTCTGAAAACATTGTAAGAATATCCTAAAGGACTATTTTTGAGGAAGAACAAGAACAGAGTATTCAAGGTCAGCAGCTTCACACACAGAGCTCACGTTGATTTCGTTAGGTTACAACCCAAGGAAAATTCCTGCGTTGGCAATGAACCCAACGAGACACAAGTGCTACTGGCAACCAGATGTGCAATAGGTAATTTTTGGAAAAGAACAGATCCTACAGAAGTAAAGGCATGGAAAGTAAAGTGTGGGAAATCTATTGACTCAGGAAAATAATAAAAATACTAATAAATAAGATGACAGTTGCAAACTCCAAACTAAACTTTTATAAGGATGGTTTTAAGTGTTCTTTTTTTTTTTAACATAAACAGAATACGTACTAAGAAAATACTGAGTACAAACCAGATTTTTTTAAAAAAGGTAACAAAAGATGATTTTTATGATTTAAAAAAAAAAAGATTCTTAAACAAGAATTTCCCCATGAACTACAAGAAGCCTACCACTTATTTTCAAGATCCCTCATTTTTCCAGCCTTTCTCCCTTCTCATCAGGCCGTGGTTTTCCTTCTACCTACTTGCTTGAGATGCACCTTACAGAGATAACACGTAAGCAGCAGCTAAGACCCTTCCACATGGATTTATACATAAATGAGCATGAACACATTTGCTCTTGAACCATAATCCCCTCTTCTATTTTTCTTCTTCCTTTAGTTTGCCTTCTCGCCTCCCTTCTCTGTGCTCCAATCTCCTCTGAGCTGCTCTCACCGTATCACCAGCCACTCATTGAAATTCTGTCATGGCATTTTGACGGTTAGCATCCAAACAGAACAAGCAATTGCTCTGAGAAAGCAAACCTGTGGTCCTCCACCCTCACGGTTAAGCGAAAAATGCGGATGAGCCCAGCAGGCAATCACAGAGATGCATTAATTTCCAGCACTGTAACCAGCTGTAGGTTTCCCAGGCAATACCCAAGGCTACTTAGTGCCCAGGTGCTGCATCTGTACAGCACATTATGAAGAGCTACCTACTTCAAAAGGTTGTTACACAGCTGAGACTAACACCTTTGGTGATGAAAGGCACCAAGTGTTTTATAAAGGTCAATAATACCACAGTGCCTGGGGTGAAATGAGCTGTTTGCATGGACTTTCTCCCGTGCACCATCCACAAAGAGCTGGCTGGCTTTCTGGGGTACTGCACGAATACAGGCGATTTAGGAAGTGTATGTTTAACGGTGTGGTCTCCTTTCCTGGACTCCACAAACAAGATGGAGTGCCTGTTCTCCTATGAAGTACATCTACTTCTGAATGCAAGCAGAAAGCCATTATAGACAGAGAAGTGACTGATGTAGAAAGAGTTCTGCTGAGCGATCTCACATGAGGAGCTCTGTCCTACGGGCTATGATTTAAAATAAATTAGCCTCCCTCTGGAAACCTGTTCTGGTCACAGATGCCTCTAACTTCACTGGAAACTATACCACATGTCTTGAAAAGCAAAAATTCCAGCTGAAAGAATGCACTTGCTTTTGAGCTGCATTTGCATCTGTGTCTGCAGTGCTGGCAGCAGGTGTGGAAACTGGGGCACACGCTTATTTTAAAGCGGCACAGGCTGCCCTGTACACACTACAACATTTTTAGGGGCTGTACTTTCAGCCAGGGATGTCTCAAGCCACTCTGCCTGCTCGCCAAGTGAATCCCAACTGCCACACTGCAACGCCACCAGCACTCATGTCCATCTCCAAATGCTTACCCAGCTCCTCCACAAAGAAGATACCTGTGTTATCCCCAAATTACTGAAGCCAAAGAAGAGAGCTTGAACAATCAAGGGTACCAGAAGGCATTGAGGGAGGCACCGAGCTGCCCTCAATTCCCAGGTCCCAGAAACCAGTGGCTCTGAGGTTTCTGAAGGGCCATTGTGCAGCCGGAGCCAGCCAGCAGGTAACACCAGCATGCACATGGGTGAAATTAAGCATCCAGGCTGCCCTCAACATGTAATTCCCACCACACTTTTGGCACTCCCTTAGCTTCCCTGGGAAACTGCAGCACTGGAGATGGCACTGTGGGGATACAAGGAAGGAAATATCCAAAGCTCCGCACTGTCACATGTTAAAAATACCATGGAGCTGGCCTCCATGGGACAGGCACAGAGCAGGGATCAAACAGCCAGGCAACCATCTTTATGAACTCATACCAATAAATATTCTCGTAGGTTGCACTTCTCCAGGATTTTAACAAAAGCAAGAGTGTGAAAATAATTCCCATAGCATGAACAATTCACACAGACTAACCAAAAGAAGTGGATTATAAATGTATTTGCTGAGCAGAAACACAGGTACTTTTTCTTGTTATTTCTGCTTACCACCCTCGACTGGTCAGTCCTTGAGCAACGTGACCTAAATTTGAAGTTGGTTTTTCCTCAAGCCAGGTGTTAGATGAGCTGCTCTCCATCAGCCTGCTCCAACCTCAACTCTACTGTGACTGTAATGCTACTGCACTGACACTTTTGCCATAGGTGAGGACTGAAACACTATGGACCACGCATCAGTTCGTAGCCCACTCTTCCCTTCACAATCCTTTCTGGTCATGCACTACTGAGCCTAGTATTCCCCTTGCAGCTGCTGCAGGGAGCTGCTCATTCAGGTGACTGCAGCAAGGGGACTGCATCTGAAGTTAATCTAGGCATTCCAACGGCTCTCATAATTAAATTGCTGCTTGGTGACAAGCTAGTAAAACGATGTGTTTTACATGCTAACCAAAGCATATGTGCACGCAAACTGAAGGAGCTGGAATCATGTCAGAAAATGTGGACGCACAAGCAGGCAGACTGACAGCATACAGCCAGCGGGAAGGAAAAAGCAGCCAGCACAGAGGAGGAAGGAAAAAGAGAGAAAAGAATGAAGCAAGCTGCAGAGAAGAGAGGAACAAGCCAGATGCCAGCTGGTGCAGACTGGTCAGGCTCATCTGTATTTGTGAGGAACTGTCCATGCTGGGGCTGAAACACAGACATTGGTAGGGTGGAATGAAGCAGCTCGAGCAGTTGGTGCTTTGCCAGGACACGGACACAGATGCTGACAAAGCTGCTTATGGAGTATTCAAGTAGCATCTTTTCCCGTTATTGTTTGAAGTGCTTCTACAAATATTTAAACTCCTGCACCCAGCATTCAGAAGGCCTGGCGATGAGCATAATATATTACAAGTTTCTACAGCAAAGAAAGGAAAAACAAATGATATCAGTGGTCCTCCACACTAACCTCTTCCTCACACTGTGCTCAGTGCTGCTAGCATGTCCAAATTCAGCACACGTGGAAGATTTACAGCAACAAGCTTTCTCTCGTCCTGCGCTAGCTACTTCCAAGCAGCCTCTAAGCCTGGTGACACATAAAGTTCTTGTACTCTCCTATAGCAGGTAATGCCATGGGAAAACACCAACGTACTTAAATACAGACAGCGTGGAACAATTACCACTCTGTACAACATTATAAAAGAAGAACTACTCAAGTCTTTTGGTACAACTCCATAAAAGACACTGCTCTTTCTGCCTTCATACACTAATTGCACTGAAATTGCATCCAATGAGTCCATAAATTTTTAATCAGGTCTGGGGCCCCTACACACACGGCTATTGCATGTGGTGGTATCAGCCAGAACCATCAATTATTAAGTTTGCCAACTAAACTTCTGCTAAACAATTTCGGGTTGGCAGCGCATTCTTTGACTGAGGTAAAGCTTGCTTTGTGTATCCCTTTATCATTAATATTCTTCCCAGCTTTCCTGCAGCACCGAAGTGCCAGAAAGGGTCACAGCTCGGTTCGAGATGACGTCCCCAGGGAGGATGTGGTGCCTCAGACAGACTGTATTATATGCTACTGCTTAATTTTTTCCTTAGAAAATGCTTCCTCTTGGGTCGTGTCTAATCTCATCGCTAATTATACCTTTTTGTTAAGGCCAAAGAACATATCTGGTAGTCATCTTTATCAGGCAGAGATTAATAAACAGACACAATCTTGCTTTTCAGTCTTCCGAGTAATATGAAAAGCACAGCTAAATGCTAAGAAAAAGCACAGGGAATAGATTGAGAAACAAGTTCAGCCCTTCTGTCCACTAAATGAATCTATGTCTCCACAGGGCTCCACTCGTTAAACAAAACGAGCTGCGACAGACCCACTTTGCTCCAGGTACCTCTCACCATGCTACCAGCAGACCATTACCAGCAGTGCATATCAGGCAGAAGCAGCAGAACCCACTGCACGCAGGCTGGGATACTGGGACATCATGTGCCTGTTGTGGGGTCAGGCTTTAGGTTACAAACTTTCTATATCTGTGGTCACCTCCTGACTTGCTATGCTCTGTAGAGAGCGTAACAGCTCTCTGCTGATGCTTGCAATAAATATGATAAAGCAAATATATTTAACAGGATACCTGACAAGCAGCGACGTGCCAAGTAGGAGAGGTACTAGCACAAGCAACGAGGTGCAGTCATCAAGCTTCCCCTTCCAGCTTTCTCACACTTTTCATTAGAGACCAGCAGAGTTAAGTGGTCAAGCCCATTGACTGAACTCTTCCCCAGTTGCTTCAGGATTTATTCCAGGCCAGGCTGCAACTACACGCATTCTGAGATTCTTGGAATAAATGCATTACAGAAATGCAAACTATCATTAATGATCACTAATGCCATTAATAATCACTTTATTATTATTCACTAGCATGAAATTCTCCCCATGCTAGGTGCAAAACACGCATCTTCAGCTGCCAGCCTGCACTGCACTTTATGGAGCTGAGCATGGTAGGCATCTGCTTACCAGGGACTTTTCCTGACAGTGAAGCACTATTACAGTGAGGCTCTCACACTTAGAATTACAGAGCAGTAGACCTTGGAGAGAAAGATGGAAATTATGAACCTACGAACAAGGAATAGATTGTATGCAGACCAATGTTTGCTAAGGTGCCATTTATAGAGTAAAGCTGTATATATGACAGCTGAATGTTGCTGCTACTCCCACATCCAGGTAATCCCACTGACCTTGGTGGGAGCCCTGCACAGAAGCCCCACCAGCCCAACTCTGAACGCCAGAAGAAGTCCCATGCATGGTGTCCCACGAGCCGCCGCCACACAAACACAATCCACCTGAAGATCACAATGGAGGCTGACACTCGTTGAACTCCAGCATTCACAGCCCTGGGCATTCTGTTCCATACCCACCACCCTCTGGTGCAGACCCTGTCCCTGACATCCAGCTCCCCTCCCCTGACAGCTCCATGCCGTTCCCTCAGGCCCTATCGCTGGCACACAGAGCAGAGCTCAGCGCTGCCCTCCGCTCCCTGTGAGGAGCTGCAGCCGCCATCAGGCCTCCCCTCAGCTCCTCTGCTCTGCGCTGAGCAAACTCGGGGATGAAAGAAGAGAAAGATCTGAAACAATCACAAGCAAGAAGTGTGAAAAGTGAGCTGGGGCGACTTAAGTACAATTGGTTTCATTTTCATATACAATCTCACAATCACAGAGTCTCCCACCTCGGGAATTTGGTGAAAAGTGACTCTGAATTTGTTCATGTGGTTTATGAGGTCACCAGAATCCTCAGCATAATTATATCCTTCTGTCAAAGCTACTCATTATTTTAACACACCACATTTTCTTTTCTTTTGGCTCATAACTGCCACTATTTTAAAAGGTCCAGAACTATGCTGCTACTTTGACAGCTTTTGAGAATGCAAAAAAAGAAAGGGAAAAAAAAAAAAAGGAGAGAGAGGAGGATGCTCGTCCCAACAGGCTTATCTCCACAATACACACTGCAACACAGGACCCAGTTTCTGCCCTGACATGTGACTGTATTCTTACACTGACTTCTCTGAAGCATCATGACAGAAAAGAGGAGACGATTTACCTCACTTTGTTAAGCTCCATATGGGTGCTTTCCTCATTCCATTTTTTGAAGAGGAAGAACTGTTGCTTCTGTAGCCACAGTTCTGTCTTCCACTATTTCTGAAATAAAGGCATTCACAGATATATAACGCTGGGTACTCTAGAGTGGCACCAAGAAAAGATGGTCATATATGAGAGAGCAGTCAGAATCAAAATAAAAGCTTTCACAATATAAACAAGGGAACTCTATAGAGGTAAGAATGAAAACTTGGTTCAAAGCATGACCACTGGTTTAAAGAGAAAGGCTGAACTCAAATACACAGTGAGCTCATCCTGCAAAAGCCTTACCCTAAGGATTTTGTTCAGGCAAATGCTTATGGATTTTATCTAAGTGCAAACTTCATGATCTGGCCAAAACACAGCTTATGAAGAGATTACAAGGTTTGATTTGAGAGCGTAACAGTAATAGCATGGCTCGAGCTTGCTTAATCCTAACTGCTTGTTAGGAAAACAAGAACGAGTCTACCCCCACAAGACTGAAAGCCTGGAAAGGTTGAAGCACAAAACCTACATCGGAAAATGTATTGCAACTGGAACAGACAGGAAGAAAATGGAGAAATCATTTATGGTTACTTCAGATACATGCAACTATTTTCCACTATTGCCAAAGGGCTGTGAAACCACAGGAGGGGGAAGCCAGCTGGATAGGTGGGGCAAAACCATGCTCCAAAGAGCATGCATGTACACCATACAAGCTGCAGAACAACATGTCTCCTAAGCTGCTAAATACAATACAGTGAAATCTGGGTTCCTCCAAAAGAGGAAGGGGTAGGATTGGGTGGAAGAACAGAGAGATGGATTGTTTTATTACAGCTGAGAAAGGGGCAAAGGGAAGCTGTATTGGCAGTGATAACCAAACGCTGCACAAAAATAGACAAATCGCTACTTTTAAAAAAATAAAATAAAAGTTGATGTGCTTTGCTTGTGGCCACAAAATCCACTGCACTCAGCATATTTATGGTCTGTGTGTTAGTTTTCCACATTAAGATGACTGTCAGTGCCTTCCAGGGCTCTGAAAACTTAGAACTCTCCCTGGAACCCAACTTCTGCTGATCTATGTTTGCATCATCTAACCTCTGTGAACCTACAATGGTATCAATGACTGAACTGCTCTGCGAAAGGATTTTATCACTTCTAGCATGAGCAATATATGTAAATATTGGACTTGCTTTCCAGAGCAGTATAGCCAAAAAAAGCTAGTCCTTCTTTCAAGGAGTTGGAACTAGAAATAGCATTATTAAAATAAATAAATAAATAAATAAATAAAACAAAACAGCTTTTCAGTTAAGATCACAATTTGCTAAATATGCATGTTCACAAGCATACAAATAAAATATGTATTTCCTGCATCTTTAGATGAGAACATTAGGGATGCTTATATCTACCTGTACTGACTTAGAACTCTTGCAACACCCCAGTCACCTCATGCAAAATCCAACTGGTGACAAAAAGAAGAAAAAAAAAGGCAAACCAAGTCACAATAGCTTTGTCTTTCAGTATCAAAAAAAAAAACCCATGTTGATTTACCATCAGATTTTACGCACACTGGCCTGTTTAATATAAACCTGTGTAAAATCTATTTTTTGGAAGTCAATTATTATTCACTCCTGCCTAGCCCCAGCCAATCTGTATGCCCAAAACAATACTTCATGAACCCCAAGGAGCTGCTAGCAGTGCCACAGTACTCCACACACCGCTGATTCTCCCTACTTGGGCCCTTCTCTCCTGACTTCTAACTGACTTTTCCAATGGGAGATGGCTGAGCTCATCTCCAGCACCATCACATTTCACATTGGGTTGGAGGGAGCAGTTGGTTGCGTATCTTCTCCTCCTGCGCTATTTTGGTAGCCTTTCAGATGGGAAAGGCACTATATATGGCAGTATCTACCAATGCATTAAAGTCTTCCAGCCCATAAGAAGCAATCTGATCTCACCCCACGGCACCAGAAGACAGTGAATGCAACTCCTGTTACAACAGCTGACAGACTAAAGCAGAAATAAAAGCACACCAGGCAACGGGATCCCCAGCAGGTGCTCTCCTTCGCCAGCTGTTGCAGGAAGGGTAGGAATGTTTCCCTGGCCCCAAGGCACTGCTGGTGAAAAAATACTTCCTGTCACCCTAAGGAATGAAGAGTGCAACATAGTTTGGGACGTCAAGCTAAAATAATTCATTTCAGCACGGAAATTACATCCCATCTCTCCCCGCAGGCAAGCAACCCCACAGAGTCTCAAAGTGCAGGTCCAAACAAGTCTCCAGGAACTTCTCCAGTGACGTACTCAGGAGCTGGCCTTGACCATAAGAGACCAGGAACACTGTCCTGAAAGGCTGCAGGAGTAGGATGACCATTCAGTTGTGAGCTGTGCACATCCAGGACCAAGCATTAACTCAGTACACAGAGACAGTCTTCCACAAGCAGGCAAAACGTGCTCAGAATATTCATTTTGACAACTACACTTTGGTTTCAGTTACTGCTAAGGGACAGGTAAAATGTAATACAGCATATTAAGCAAAAATAAAATAATCTTTCATTCTGATGCCCGCTTAGTAAAATTTTCCTGCAAAGTGGAAGGAAGCTAATTTTCACTTCATGTGGGAATTATAAAGACACGTAGATTAACCCTTCTACTCTGTTTTCTCACAAAAGCTGCCATTTCTCTAAAGCTGTATTAAACCCTAGGCTCTGAATTTTAGAAGACAGTGCTGCTTGCCACTGCAAAAACAATAAGATGTGAGTATAGCCATACAGCATCCACTGCCCTGCTGGAGCTAAGCAAATTATAACCTTCACTTCTTCCAGAGGAACGGCCCCAGCTGCAGAGAAAGGATTCTTTCAAATGACAATATAAAATGATACAGTCAAGCTGCCTGATCTTATTCCGTGAAAAGAGATTTTCTCCTGGGATGCAGTCTGGTTCGAGTGGAGGGAGTTAATCTGAACACTGCATCAGGATATAGAGGATATAGATGTTAGCAGTGGGTTGAACCTCTTGCAGAGAGCATTCCTCAGTATACGTAGAAACACGCACACAGTAACTGAAAAGAAACCAAATCACCCTAAATGCTGTTCTGTGTCCAGATGGGCTCCCTGGGTTCACTCATTGAGTTTCTGCTGCTGTCACTGCAGCAAGCTCCAAGGGCAGGACCTAGACTTAACACAACTTCACTTCTAGCAGACAGCATATGAGCCCTGAGCAATTCAAGGTGTGGTCCCACAGCCCTGTCTCTATGGCTTAAACCACAGAAAGTGCTCTGCGAGTCAGGCCTCTGTTATCATAGGGAAGTACTCATATTTGGAAGTCAGAAACATTTCCATACAGCCAGGATGCCACATCCTGGGCTTGCCTTGAAGGATCAAGGAGCTCAGAAAAATGACAGCAGATAAGAAGCATTCATGGTAACTAGAGAAAACACTTGGGAAGCAACACAGTGCAGAAATGATGGACAGAGGAGGACAGAGCCCAGCACTAGGCTAACCTGAACAAGTTTACAGGTGCTGGACAAAAGCTGCCTGGCAACAAAGTCCATCTTGCAGTGAATAAATAAATAAAACACATTGTTTGAAGAAGTTTTGCTGCTGCTGTTATTCTGATTTGCCCCAGCAGCACAGCCTCATCAGGCAGCCCAGCACACAGCAAGCAAGGGTGGATGTCAAGTGTATGCATTTCATAGGCTGCTATGAGCACACCACACCCTAGCTGGAGCACTTGGCTTAGGAGGCACAGAGAAAGGGAGGCAGCATATCTGCCTCAGACAAGTGGAGCGTTACGCTGGATCAGGAGTACAGCTGGGGAGGAGGACCTGCGGATTGCGTTGAAGAAGGTAGAGACAGCCGGTAATCAGGCTTGAGGTCGTCTCAAACCCAGCGCCTATGAGGATGCTCGCTGTGAGCATCACGGTCGACTTAGAAACTTCTCCTTCCTCTCCCTTGATTAAC
>JAOWBP010050807.1:0-13750 GCA_028571105.1 Tragopan temminckii | reverse complement strand
AAAGCTTCATCAGTGGGGTCATGTTGTGAGAGGCAGGTAATGGACAGCAGCACTGAGACAAAAATTGAAGGCAGCAGCTTGTGTGCATGTGTGCTGTTCCCATTTGCTCTGCTCACATCAGTGTGGTAGAAGTGCAAAAGTTTGTGTGTCTGTGGGCTCTCTCCCCAGGTATTGGTCCCTGCCTCCCATGCAGATGCTTTCATCTGAGATATCTGCTAGTGCTTATCATGATAAAGCTCTGAAGATGGATGAGTGAGATAGATAGCACGTTCCTTTGGCCTGACGGTGTCACAAGGAGCCTGGGCCCAGACAGGGGACATGGGTGTTAATATTTACAAGGTGATGATCACTCAAGAGATCTGTGGCAAGGTGTGAAATATTGTTATATCTGTATTTCTATGCTGTCTTTCATCTCTTTAAATATGCCATACCAATCACATTAATAGATCACAAAAAGACAGCTTTGCACATTCTCTCTTAGGTTGCTGGCCTGACAGACCATTTTTGCAACGATGTTTGCTTTCTTTGACCAGAAGTTACTTCTCTCTTGCTGCAGTTCTACTTTTAGCCCCTAATCTTCAGCAGAACCCATTTCCCTGTAAATCACATATGCCCAGGGAAGAAATGGGAATCACCAATTCAGCCTTTTCTCTGTGATAGATACGGATACCAAAATTCTGTGCAGCAGGCTCAGAGTAAGCAGGGAACCCGAGGGAAGCAGCTCTGACTCTGGAGCCTCAGATGATGTGAGCAAACTTCTCTCCACACCAGATCAGATGGATCTTCCAGTGCCCACCCGTGAGCTGGGATGGTGCCGAAATGTTCCTCAGTGAGAACAGCAGCAGGAGGAAATAGGCAGAGATTGCTTACACAGTAAAAACATCTACCACAAAAAAATTTAAATAGGTCTCTTTTCTCTTTCTTCAAATGATAAATAATTTCAGGTTAACAGCTACAGGGTCTGCTCTACTGTAGATATTCCTGCATACCTTCCATTAGCTAAGTCACCTCGATAGGAGGGACGTGTGGATGTCAAAGACAATAAAACCTTTAAAGCCTGCCATAATCTGCCTTTTCCCCTTCATTGTGCACACACACACACACACACCATCATTACTACTGGAAGTCATGCACATTGTTGAATCAAGGGAACCTTCTGTATGTCTATGGGCGATTATACGTAGGAAGGAAAAAAAAATCCCATTCCAGGGAAAATACATTAACTTTAAGTAGGAAGGAACTGCCAAATCTCTTTTGATACAGTCTGTAGCAGTAATAATACATTTATTAAAATGCTAAATTGGGACCTATATAAATTAAAATACTTTAAATTGATTGTTATAAGGATTAATTGAAAGGTACAGGGAACCTTGCCATAAAAAATATGATTTCTCAATATTTTCTCTATCTTTTCAAATATTCCCCAAATTTACTTTTTTGTTATTTCAGCTTCTAGGCAGTAATGTGAGATAACAGGAATAATGTGTAATAAGTCTCATTTGTTGAGCAAATAACTCAGAGGATTACTAGACAAGTTGTGTAAGTTTTCAATAACTGTTGAACTAAAAATTGGATGTTCCAAACTGACAGATCATCACCAGACAAAATAAAGCAGGTAGTACAGCAGTGTTCTTCTGTCCATTGTAATAATTTAAGTGATAAATTTCACAAATGGTTGGAAAAATCTTTAAATGTGGCCTCACAATGCATTTCATACACAAAGAATTGTTATATGAATTTATGGGAGATGTAAAAATATACATAGGAGAGAAAATAATAGGTGATATATTTGCCTTTTTAACTCTGTAAAATTAACTTTTCAGTGGAGAACTGTGGCATGTTATTCTTGGAAGTGAGGACCATGTTAATGCGGGTAGGAAAATTCTTTCTAGTGGAAGCGTCATCTGTTACGAACAAAATGTGCTTTCTTTCTCTTTTTTTCATTTGCTCTGGTCTGATCTCTTGTCATGCATATCACAGAAACTGTCAAAATAAACTGGGAGATGCTCTGTAAATTTGCCTGACGCAGGTATAGTCTGTTGGATAGCTAACAGAAAGATCGACATCACTGGGCTGTATCTGCATACGGGTATGGACTCTCCTTGTCTTTTGTGAATGACTGAGGCTCCTAACTAAGCCAAACCAAACTATACCAAACCACCAAGTGGCTCCTGGTGGAAATGGACAGGAACCAGAGGTATCCGAATCTATGTGTGTCCTGAGGCTTTCAGAGATGAGATGTTCGCTATTGGAGAGAGAAATCTCTGCTACATGTGTGTGCACCCATATACTCTGCTATACATGCAATCCCTAAAGGAGCAGCACAGGTGTGCTCAGCATGCAGCAGTGTAAGAGGCTTTTACGTATCTCTGGTTTGCTCTCTTTGCCAGATTTGATCAAAACTGTTTACAAGGTTTAAAAGATAAGGAGTGAGATGGAAAGTTGTGTGGATGTTGTAATTCTGAATATTACAAGCTACGAAGTGAAAATGAGAATTCCAGACTGTTAGGGTTTATGTTGCCTCCAACGCCAGCAAAACATCAGTTCTAGGATGGACACAGAGGCTGCTAAGGGCTGCAAGAGAACATCTCATTCATCTGAGAAAGGGCTCTTTTGGGGCCTCACCAGACCTCAGCATTGCTGCTGGAGGGTAGAAGGCCAGGGAACACCATCCTGTATGCCCTCAAGGTACAAGTGGAAACACAGTACATCATAATGAACCATAAGGTGAGAAAGGTTTTGAAGAGCTCAAACACAGAACCATATCGTTACTTACACAGCATAGCAGGCCCTTTTTCATGTGCGTTATTAAAATCTCCCAAAGCTTCTCTTGAAACCCAAAGTAATACATGGAGACACAGCACAGGAGCCAACCTTGGCTTATACAGACCTCTCTGTAAGATGTTTCTAACCTGCACTAGGTTAGAGGAAAGAAAGCCAAGGGGATGCTTGAGAGCTATCGTATTCTTCTGGGGGACTTTGGGGAGTGAGGAAAGGGACTCCATTTGGCTGTGAGACTGCTCTGAGTATTTCCAAGGAGGTCAGGAGGCTTCCAGCTGCCCCAGAGCAGGAGGGCAGGTAACTTACAGCCACTTTTGCTCCTGCACAGGGTCCTCACCCACCCCAAATGGGAAGCACTGTGTATTTCATTTTAAATTAATATTTAAGTGGCACTAGGCGTAACAGCATTTGAAATAGAAAAGTACAGGTGGCTACAAGGAAATAATTTGCTTGGACTCTACACGTGTTCAAGTTCATTATATTTCCTCTGTTTAGCACACAATCTGCCAGCGATATTTTGGTGTCACCAGACCTCAGAGCTGTTTGCTCAGCAGCCTCAGCCTCTACGATAGCTGCTGTATTGTGGGGCACAATTCTTGTTTGTCTTAGACAGGCTTTTTCTACAGCAAAATTTGTAACTGGTTTTTGTTTTGTCGCTCACAAGGAAGCAGACTGTTGTTTTCTCATCAACACAAATATTATTAACATTTCTCACTAGAGACCTGAAACACCTTGCAAAGCTTTCTTAGGGAAGATGAGAAACGCAGAATCTCATTTGCAGATTACGGTAAATTGCAGATGTGTGCAATCCTTGCTTGTTTGTTTTTCCTTGGGTTTGCGGTGTGTGTTTTTTTTTTTTTTCCCTTTGTGCGAGCATTACTTGAGACACCCTCTCTTCACTTTGAATTTCATTATCTGTATTCTGCTCTATTTTCATTTCTTCTGGAATAACAACATTGTCCCAGCCATTGTAATGGGTCTGGGATGTTTCCAAAGAATAATGTTTTCTAGAGAGCAACAAAAGAATGACCAGGAGCCTATGCAGTGCCCTTTCACCCGTGTCCTTTCACAAGTAGAAGCAGCAGTCCAGCAGAACGGATTGAAGCAGGTGCTTGAATCATTCCTGCTGAGCAAAACAAATGTGCCCAATGCCCAACATGTTTAAATCCTACTGGAAATAAAATTAAGCAGCTACTTGCCCTATTAAAGCTTATAAATATAAGCTTCATTCCACAAACAATACTTTTAGTAATAGGCAGAGAAAACTCAGTAGACAAAAGGCAAAATTAAGGATATGAGTAATTTTAGTAAAATGCTAGCTAGCACTCCACTTTTCAGAGAAACGTAGAATCACTATGGCTGGAAAAAGATCTCTAAGATCCCCAGCCCACCATGCCCACTGCCCATGTCCCTCAGTGCCACATCCCCACGGCTCTGAACATCTTTTGGTTCCTTTTATCCCATCTGTGGCCACATTTCAGGTTTCTATTTTACAAATTGGATTTTCTTTCAAATAATCTCCCTTTCCTCCACGTTCCCTCAGTCCTATTTCTATCCAGCTTATCTGCTTTTCTTTCCTCTTTTCTAAATGCAGCTTTCTCAGACCACGGCTGCTGCACAGATCTCTGCCACTTCCTCCTCCCTTTCCACCATATCACAGCATGCTGCTGGTTTTATTATTTCTGAGGGCTGCAGGTCCCTGTGAGGTGGTTTTGACTTCAAAATGCAGACATAAACAATTTACTCAGACATTTCATTCAGCTCCAGCTGGAGAAAGCTGTGATTCTCTGCTCTGTCACAGAGCCTCCCCACACTGCCCCTAAGGGCTGCTTTGCTCATTTTCATCCATCTTCCAGTGTGGTCATCCCAATTCACAAGTAGGCAGGACCATCAGTTATATGGTAATGTGTGCATCTGAATACGGGACAGTATCAGATTAACCACTGAAGAGGTAAATCTGGGACCTGGGCACTATAAATTCCCCAGATTTGGATCTGGGCTCTATGAATTCCCAAAGCCTTGAAGCTCATTGCTCCCTTTGGTGGTTTCCAGCCCCTGTGAGCTGTCAGCCCTTGAGCACACACACACAGGTCCCGCTGATTCCAGATGCATCTGCAGGAAGAACCAGCCCCACATTCACATCAATTTCAGTTTCAGCAGAGCTCCAGCACATTTTGCTTGCACGTGTCCCTTATTACCTCTATCAAGTTGGCATGTGTCCTTCCTTCCTTCCTTCCTTTCTCCAACCTTAAGCTGAATATTCCAAGATGAATCACTGATAAAATGGTATTTTAGGAAAGAATATGAGAAGCAAACTCAAACCAATTTGTTGTATAAGGAGCACAGACCCTGCTTCCTAACAGGACCAATATGGAACAGGTTTCTTTTGAACAGGTGATCTAATAGGTAATGCCACAGAATGGTTAGTAACCCATCAGAAGGTGTCCTATGGAAAGGAAACACATTGCTTAGTGGTGTGGCATCCAGACAGAAGGGCAAAACTTCATTCTTAAGTACTTTTCCATGATCTGGAAGTCAGTGCTTAATTTGTTGATGATTCCTGTGCATATTCATCCATTAAACTTATGGTACAGAAAAAGCAAGGACAGCTGCTGAAATATATCTGTGCCCCTTGAAGCTAAGGGAGGGTTACTTAGTAAAAATGAAACGAGTCAAAATAAGCACAAATTTGATGCAATGTTTCTGTGTTCATAACTAAGCCTTCCAAACGCCTGATTTACAAAGTAGGAACTTAACAGTGGATGCATTGTAGGAGAAACACACACACATACATTCTAACACAATTGCCTTTGTTTTTAAAGGAATTATTTTCTTATTCATGGTTTGTTTTCATTTACTTTCTTGTAAAATGTTTTGGCAGGGTCTGGTGAAATATAGTAAGGGAAACCATGCGTTTCTATGCATGTAAAGCAGGAAAACAGTGTGACTGTGGACAAACAATGTCCTCCATTGTTGGCCGTTTATTTTCTCACTGTTATTAATCCCTTTGTCACTGCAGTGGGCACTGTGCTCTGATTTGGTGCCAGTGGTGCATTTTAATGCTGGAAGCAAAGCTTAGCAGTTTGCCTCTATCACAAATCAGCTTTGGGGGATGTCAGGTTGGCTGGAGGTTTTCCTGGCCTAAAAATCCTTGGATAGGTCAGCTGCTTGTGGGGAAGATTGAGGAAAGAGAGAATATCAGTGATGGAAGGGGCTGATCAAGCACATAGCATGTCTGTGATCTTATTGAAAATGTCACCGCCAACATAAATTACAACTTCCTGGAGGCTGTTCCAAGTTGTGCTGGAATACTGGGAGCATGTTTATAGCAGCACACTGGTTTGGCTTTCCCTTCCCACTGTGCTTTTCTCCGCTGCCAGACCTGTAACAGTCTTAATTACAGAAAGCATTTAGTATTGCTACCAACGCAGTCAAATACGCTCATGTGAATTCACTAGCAAGTGATATTGCTTACAATCGTAGGATGGCTTAGGTTGGAAGAGACCTTAAGGATCATCTAGTTCCAAACTAAATCAGGTTTTTGGTGTTTTTCTATAGTTTTTGAAAGGTTTTTATTACTTGTGCAAGCAGCCCAATGGCAATAACACAATGCCTATCATTATGCCTGCTCAGATGGTTGGGTAAATGCAGACAAAATGAAATGTCCACAGACACACACAGAGTAATATGACTTTATTTTAAATGTATATATTTATAGCGTGTGTGGTACATAGATAGATGATTCTGTTTGTGCAGATGTACACCCCTTTGTTCTTATCCCCTCTTTTATCTCTAAATATAATTTTAAAAGGAAATAGGTTTTGAAAGGGGCAAGAAGCTCCAGTAAAGAATTTAAATATGTTGAGCTCTTTTTCTTTCCCTTTGAAAGGAGCAGTCAGTCAGGGCTCTTGTTTAAAGTTAAGCTAAGAAACATCTCTGAGGAGAATTTCAGACTCCCCTTCCAAACACCACCGAGCCAAGTATGTTTATTATCTGAATTTAATTCGAATCATATGAACCGTCATTTTTTGCCATACTGAAGATTTTTTCCTTTTCAATCTGGCAATGCATTCGTCAAGTTATGGGCAGACCCCACTCGCATAAAGGAACACTTTTGCGAACTTTATAGCTTGCAGGGTTTTCCAGGTTCAACACACAGTTATGACTTTCTTAAAAAGACACACTAAACAGCCCTGTAAGTATATAAAAACAGAATATCACCATGCAATTAGCTTTGCGTGAGTCATAAATGGGAGAAAAAAGGGAAACAAGCTAGAAGAGTTGTCCCTAAACTGTTGTATCTAGAGCAGTATTCCAGTCACAAATGTTCCCTCTCGCTGCCTCCTGTTGGTCCAGGGGCTTTGAGCAGATGAGCGCAGGTGGTTTCCCGCAGCCTTGGATACCCTCCGAGGAGAAGTCTGCTCAATCCTCCAGTGTTTTGCAAGGAGGTGAGAGTAATAATTACCCACCTACTTCAATGCACTCCTGACAGCCTGAATCAATGTCGTCTCAGTGCCCGGGAGATGTCAAATGCCATATAAAAATGTTAAATAATATTGCTTCCCAGCTGCGCGGCCGGAATTTACACTATTTGGAGGAAAGAGGATGGGGGGATAATTACAGCCTGAACTTCTTAAAATGAGGTACTCAGGAAGGGCACAGTCAGCAGAACAGCAGCCACATCCAGGGTCTCCAAAGACCTCTGCGTTTATGGGCACTCTCTGGTTAGAGATTCTGGAAAATTTCCAGACCTATTCACTCCACTTCTATGAGTATGTAGAATATTTTCAATTAATGCTCCTAGCATGGAAAGTATTTGAAAATGCTTTCTCAGCATGCTGTGTCTCACAATTTTCTCTGTGGATTTTCCTATTTCTTCTCTCTGCATATCCGTGCCGGCATCCATTGGGCTTTCAGGGCTTTGGCATCACAACTGAGTGCTCTTCCAGAGGTTTGTTCTGCCCGCTGCCCTTCTCGGTGCTCCTGTGAGCCTTGTTACTTTTGATTGTTGTCATATGTATTGGTCTGGATTCATACCCTCTCATTAATTTCCAGTTTAGAGTGTTTGCACTGCTATTGCAGTGAAGCCAGGGTTATCCAGTTTCTAGGAAACAGCCATTATTTATCCCTTTGGATACTGCCCGTCTTGCCATATTTCAGAATAATTTTCACCCGTGTTATATTTCATTGAGTAGATGTTCTAATAAAAATAATTTTTAAAATATCACAGCAACATCCCCAGCAACACGACACTACATATTTAGCTTGTTTGAAACATGGACTTGCAACATACACACTGCAAGGGTAGCTAAATGCAAAAAAAAACCCAACACTCTGAAGGGAATGAAGCAGTCCTGAATTTGAACAACAGTGTTCAGAGAGGGTGAGACCAGAGCAGGATGCTCAAACTTCTCTCTACAACAAACTGTGTGCTTGTTTGATCTCACCGAAGGGTTCTGACTCCAGGCTTTCAAAGCCAGCACATCAGTGTAGACACTCACACACTGTTAAAATGAAGAACCATTCTGCTGGCCATCTACTGGCCTTACAGTTCCCTCCTGATGTTGTTTACGATAATGCAGTATTCATCAACTTGGAGATATTCTTCTTTGTGTCATACGCTATGACTTACACATCTACCTATAGTCTAGTATTGCATTTTTGTAATATAAGAACAGTAATACAGTGAAAATAGTCGCAATCCACATGGCCTAAATCCTAGCAAGAATGACATGCCCAAGAAGGATTTTAAGAGGCAATCTTTTTTATACATTAGTCCCAGAAGAAAATCATTTGGGACCCAGGAGTACATGACTGCTCAAAATGTTTCCTATTAAATTTGCCTAACACAGATTTAGCACAAACTAAATATTGGCTTTATAGGTATTTTATAAACTTCTCAGTTGAATGCCTGAAAACTGATTCTTGATAATGATTAAATTTTGGTTTAAAAAGGGTCTGTAGGCTTATAAGATGGGCGATCATCTAATTGCTGGCAGTCCTCCTTTTCATCTTTCTTGTGAGTGTGGTTGGAATGAAGAGAACATTTAACACTTTTTATACAGTGAGCATTCTTATTTCACTGAAGTCAAAGGGTATAAAGAGTGGATCTTGTGATCCAAGCTGGAGTTGTGTGTTCCAGGGCTATGACAGGCTATTTCATAGAAGAACATTCTGCATCCTTTTGTACCCCCTTGGAGAAGGTTAGTGCTGCAGGACACGTGATCTGCAGTCAGCAAAGGACTAAGGCAAATGGAGCTTTTCCATGGGCACAGAGGGGCAGCAGCATACGGCCAGTGGGATTACTGGTGGAGCCATTGGGTCATTAAGCCTCTGATGCCAGAAGCTCCATTTTTTGAACAAAACCCAAACAATACTACAGCAGCACAGCACCAGAGTTGCTGAGTTTGGGGGGATTGAAGCCATGAGCTGATCTCCCAACAAGATCAGGCAGCTCTTTTGGGAACGCTTTTTGAATCCGCTGTTCAAACAGTGAACTTGAAGTCATTGCAAAGCATGTCTCAGAGCATTGTCAGCACTCTTTTTTTACACTGAGTTTTCACAGTAACAGACTTTGGGTAGAGAAATGAGTAAGCAAGTTTCCCATTTTCACACATACATGCTCTGATCCATGTAACAGACGATTTCCCTGATGTACCAGGCTGTCTGCAGTCCTGCTCACGTTTCCCTTGTGCTTAGTGTATTACAGTGTGGAAGGAAAGCAATGAGGCATGTTTTCAACAAAGAACAAAATAGCCGACTAATTTTTTTTTTTTTTTTAACAAATTGGATATGGACTTTATTACACAGCAAGGGCAATTGTAACAAAATCTTGGTTATCACCTGCAAGCAGCAGTTAAAAGCAAGTATTTTATCTTATTTCAGTCTTCACCTTGACTTGAATTTTGAATAGCTGTACTGTCGCCTTGTTTAAAACAAGTTTCTGTTCAGGGGAAATCTGCATTTGCTTGATTGCATAGCGAACAGTGATCTTACACTCTGAAGGTACTGCCAGTTTTCACTAGCACAAACACTGAATGCACACAAGGTATTGCAGTAACACATCTTTAGGTTACTTTCAGTGTACGCTGCATTTTGAAGGAAAAAAGAGGGTTTTTTTTTCATAAATGATCTTTTAATCAACTTCCTTCAAGTGTGTGATTCCTACAGATAAATTCTATTTACAGAAATATTAATGTTTGTGTGAATTCTTTTATAGTCCTTCTTGTTGTAGGATGTGAATGTTTCATCATCTTTAACACCATCATAAGGGCAGTAAAGGAGTTAGAAGCCTCTAGCGCACTTTGGTAGCAACAACAAATAAATTACGCTACATGAAACCTTCCCTTTAGTTCTGTGTGAACCACTTATGCTTCGGAGCAGCTGAGGAAGAGCTAGGAAAGCAGCCCTGGGTGCCAGCTTTGCAGAGAGTTCCCAAAGCAGGACTGGCAGAGGGAGAAACCAGGAGCAGGGTCTCACTGGGTGTTGCAGAGAAACCAAAAGCAGTTCTCCCCATGCATTTGGGCTTCATGGCCAAGAGAGCGGAGCAGAGTAGCTGAGCTGTGCTCAGGAACAAGGATGGAGCAGGAGGAGGGAGCTGTGTGACTTCCCTCATGCTTAGCATCTTTTGTAGAGATAATCTGGCTCAAGGAGGGGCTTGGGTTCTACTAAAAGCTTTCCTTGTTAGCAAGAGTGTAAAAGGTTAAAATGATTGTATGCCAGTCACATTCGGGAGAAACTGATGGAAGCTAATTAAAACTATCATTATTTTTAGGCGTTTATACCTCTTTTCAAGTGTACCTTTCTTGTAATTGGATTTTTTCAATAGTGAATGTTTGGACATAGAGTTATTACTGTAAAGCAGTTTGCTGGGAGTCTTGTGGCAATTAGTACTTCCTGCACCTTCAGTTTTGAATACCAGCACCGCTGTTCTGAGGGAAGAAACCATGCAAAATGCTTATTGTTAAAAATCAACAGGCTGATTCAGTCTGTTGGAACTGCAGTAGGTTATATTTAACTAAGCCCAGTGAGGTTAATGCATTTTGTGTACAAGAACAACAACAACAACAAAAAACAGGAAAAAGTTGTTTGCTTATTGGCCCATTTTCTTTCTCCCAGATTTCAGCTTTGGAATTAATACATTAAAGTAATCCTTGTAGTTTCGGGGTTTATTTTAGCACAGTCTGTTGCAAAGACAAATTATTGAAAAGGAAAAAAAAATAAGCCAAAGCTGATCTGACCTACACAAGAAGGGAAGTGAGACTGCTCAGTTCTGCCACTGCTGAAATGAATATCAAATCTCTCTGTTACTTCCAGCTTTATTCTGAATTTTGCTGCTCAGTTTAACTCAAAATCCTTACTGCAAAGGGACCGTAAGGGTGGCAGATCAATCCATACCAATGTAACATACCAACTGCCAATTAACACGCAGTGTATGTGTGTATAGATAGGGACATGGTACACAAGCTGCCAATTATGTTGTGCTTCAGAAGAAACTGCAGAAAAAAAGTCACAAAGAGAAGGCTGCCTGGTGAGGTGTCTCGAGATGTAAATGGCTCCTGCTGAAAAGGTAACAAAGGCTGCGTTGTGTGATCGTGTGCTTGGATCAGCTGGGATTTGAGCAGGAAAGCAGCCCCTGATGTGTGTATATATATAATTCTGAGATGCATATTTCAAAATCTCTTTCCGTAAAAATGATCTGTTGTCTTTATACTTGTGCTAAAAGTAGCTTTTGCCACTGCTTTATGAGCAGAAATGGGATGAGAATACACTGAAGTGCTGTGTTGTGTCTCCTATAAAACTTCTGTTCATCAAAAGGTAAAAAGAAAAAAAAAATGCACTTAACACTTTTAAGCACTACAATTATATATGTTAATTACTAAACAGTGTTGTTTAGTATCATTTTGGGTTTGAAGCATGAATCCTTTTTGCTTCAGAATGGATTCTATCAATCTGAGCAATTTTATTTAAAGACTGAAAAATTGTATGCTTAGTTTTCCTTGGGACTATATTTCAATATAACCACTCGAGGATGTGGTGTTAGACACCAGGCTGAGCAAATTCCCAAAAACATCCTCCCAGAGAAAATTCCATCTCATTCTGTCTGGTTGCTGATCCCGTCACTGCAGGACACATCTGCTGGTTGGAAGGTTCGTGCCAGCATGGTAGGAGGTAGAACTAAACTCCCCCCATGTCCTACTTCAATCTCTCCCACTGTTACCAGGAGAATGCATTGCATGGGGTGAGGTGAGCACAGAGGGGCAGAGGAGGAATTGTAGTTCCAATACCCCATCTCGTCTTGAATCATAATTGACTCTGTGTCTCATATGACTTCTTCACAAGCTGTGAAATCAGAATTTTATTAATCTTCCCTTCTAGTTGGGTACATTAAAACTAGTTTGGAGTGGGTGTTCCCAGCCTGGGTTCAGGCCATGCATTTTGGGACTTGTATCTGAAGCTTTCATTTGAGTGATGTACAGGCCTGCTGCAGCCTTCAAGGAGCGCTTATGCTTTTCCTTTCCTGCGGAGCCAGCCATGTGGCCCTAAGCCAAGGTTTCCTTGCTGAGGGCTGAATGAGCCTTTCAGCTGCTTTTGGCGGACCTAGCAGTAATACACACGTGTACAAAGAGGAAAAAATAATCATGAGGACATGGAGCAGATGAATGAAGCTGTGGGCCAGTTCTAGCCCCCACCTTCACAAGTGCCTCGATCATTTCCTAAGCAATTATGTGGGTGTAGGATCTGACCACTGATTTTCCTCCCTCTTTTTTGACCAAAGCTCTTTTCTCTGTTTTGCTATGCCTTGCTATTCCTTGCTGAAGTTGCTTGCAATCCTACCCTTCCACAGACTGTTGTTGTACCAGAAAAAACATCCTTAACATCACCTCCCATCCTTGTTATTCAGAGCTCACT
The DNA here is from genome assembly GCA_028571105.1 of Tragopan temminckii. NCBI lineage: Eukaryota > Metazoa > Chordata > Aves > Galliformes > Phasianidae > Tragopan > Tragopan temminckii. The sequence continues at coordinate 1,057 of JAOWBP010050807.1, read as the reverse complement.
TTGTTATCCATACAGTATAGCACATCTTTCTTCCAAAGTGAGCTTTTAATGATAGTCCCACAATTCATGCAAAGCTCTGCATTTTAAAAGACAAGCATATATCTAAAAACAGGTCCTCAGTGCTACTCCCTCCCTTGTCTCTCCATCCTTCTGGGTGTCTGTGCAACAGAACCACTGTGCTGAGCAAGCATGCACCTCGCGTACTCGAGGTCATGTTGGTGAGCTGGTTTCTAATTGCACAGTCTGTTGCTAGATAAGGCTTGCATCTGCAACAAAGGCAAAGCATCTCGGTTTGTCAATATGTAAATAATTTAATGCGGTCATGGAAAGAAAAGGAATTTAACAAAGCATGGCTTTAATAATGTTGACTAAACACCCACGAGGAAAATCTGCAGCTGTAAAAAATCTGGATTTCTGTTGTTTAACTAGCAATGTTTAGGAATATATTTTTGATAAACATTGTAGTGTCAGCAGCACACTCACAGTGCTGGTGACAGCTTAGGACCTATCTGAGTCTTGCAGCTTTGGAGCAGATAGAATAAACTGAAAATAGATGCAAGGTTGAGAGATTTCAGTATCTCTGTTCCTGCCAGGCTAGACATGCACGAATTCACTCAATGTATTCACACAGCTCAGAACAAGCACAGTTCATCATTAAGCAGAGGCATCGGGTTTGGTGCAGCACCCCCATCTTGCACAAGGGGCAGAGCTCAGCTGTGCTGCTTTCATTCCCCGAAAGACTCTTTGGTGGTTACTCAGCAATCCACGTACTTGGAAACAAACATTGTTCTCTGATGGAGATCCCCATGGGAAGACCAAGTCCAAGTCCCAGCCAGGACTGCACGTGCAGACAGACAGTATTTGGATTACCCTTAGTCAAAACCTCAGCTAGAGACATACCATACTCTTCTCTCTGTCCCAGTCAACACCATTTATTTCATTTATCTTTCCAGTAGGTAATTGTATTTTGCGTATCAGAGCTTTTTCACAGAATCACAGAATCACAGAATTGTAGGGGTTGGAAGGGACCTCAGAGATCATCGAGTCCAACCCCCCT
>JAOWBP010050806.1:0-17810 GCA_028571105.1 Tragopan temminckii | reverse complement strand
GATATTCTTTGATTCCATGATTGGTCCCACACAGATATTCCTTGGTGCAATTTCCTTCAAAGGTTTCTTCCCAAGTCCTATTTTTTATATTGCTTTTCTGAACATGTAAGTCTTGTCTCAAAGGCACTCCGTAAGAGCAGAGTGCTGCTGTTTCTCTGAGTAGCATTAGAATTGTGTCAAAGCTAAGGGAGGCTCACAGCATGGTGATAAACTGTCTTGTCAAGTTTTTTGCTGGTTAAATGGAAAATGAGTCAGGCATCTTTACCCTTCAAAGTGGAGAAAGAGATAAGGGCAGTTTCAGTGTTTCAGACTCGGCCACGAACATCCATGAAATGAAGAGTTATTTGTTTTTTTTTAGCTGATGTTTTCACAGCGAGAGATAGTTTTTCTCCAGTTTCCATGTTTATTTTTGTGTTGCTTTTTTTTTTTTTAATATGCATTTAGTGATGTATTAAAGTTAAATTCCATCTGTTAACAATATTCCTTGAAATGCGATTTTAATCATCTGATAACCTTATGCTCAGGTTGAGCTATTTCGTCAAAACAGGTCAGACTGACACTCAGTAAAATAACAAAGTACTGTATTTGAGTGTGGTGGGAAGTTGTTTTGTAAGCAATTCCATAGCCTTACATGATTACACTCTTTTCAGTAAAGTGACAACATCCGTGAATCTTGCTGTCTTACTGAAATGGGAGGGAATTAGAAGTGGATTTGGCTGTCTCCCAAGGTTGTTAACGCTGAATAGGTTGTGTTCTAATGTGTCATCTGGGAGCACCTCTGATACTGCCAGGAAGATAAGAAACTGACCTAACGTGTGTTCTTCAGTCTTTTATATTTGAACACTTTGCATAGTTCCCTTTGTTCTTCTTCATCTTGTGGGGATCTTATATAATGCTCTGGTTAGGGCTGATAACTGGGGCAGTGGCACACATTCCAAACCAGCTTGGTGTATCTGTCAGGTCAGCTATGGGCAGTGATGGGTTGCAGTGTCAGCTGTGACCTGTGCTTCCCCTCCTCGCTCTTGTGAGTCTCTTCTGCCCCAGTTGAAACTGTATGTAATGGAACATCATGGATTTGCTTTCTACAGGTGGAGGTATGTGGAGTGTAAACATCTACGCTGTTAGCATTTGTCTCAGGAGATGGAGATCTGCTTTCAACCACACCAAAAACTCCAGTGAGTTTGCCTTTGCAGTTCCCAAGTAAGGTTTGGTCAGGCTTTTTTAGAGCAGCTTGAGCTGTGGTGTTACTGTGTGTGGCTTACATGTTATTAAACTTACTCTCCTCTTTTCTGTGAATGTCGTCGGTATGAACATCTTTGCTGCTTGGAATACTGCATTCAGATTTATGATACTCTGCATACATGGCTGTTCACAATGCACATCAGCAGAATAAAGTGGTGTGCAAAGCAAGGGACTCATTAGGAGAGTGACAAATTTTTGACAAGATCATTGAGTCCCGAGTTATGCATGAGTTCTCTGTGCTTTAGGGCATGACTTGGATATCTGTTTGTCACACAGGACTAGTATTTTGCTCACAGAGACAGCACTTCACAGCATTGACGCGATCCTGCTCAGTGACCCTACTGCTATTTAATATTTGGATGGCAGTACAGCTCAGCTGAGAATGGAGTCATAAAATGTGGGTCACTAGGTAGGAGTGGCAGTTGGTGAGGGAGCACAAGGTGACAATGAAACTGCTCAGATTAGCAAATGGGGGCATTGCAGCTGCTTGTGCTCTAATTACATCTCTCCAGATGTTCCTGTGATGTGCAGTAGAAGCCAAGCAGTCTGTAGACACAATGTATTTCAGTGTTCATCTTTCTGAACATTTTTCTGTCATCTGTAGAGAAGAGAGAATTTAAGGACCTCAGCCACTTCTTTTGCACTACCAAATGAGCTCTGTCGTTCTGAAGTTACATTTCCTGTTTTTTGAGTTGTTGTTTTTTTCCTTTGCATTTTCTTTTCACATTAAGATCAGCAAAAGCTCTTTCTGGGAAGCCTGATTAAAATGCAGTTCCTCCCAGGAAAGAAAAGAAAATAGTATTTTCAGCATCAAAAGAGATCACAAAATTATCATGGAAAAAATGAAATGAATTTTAAAGATTATGCATTGCAGGAAAGTAGGTAAGAGTGACCTCAGGGCTTTCTTCTGATAGTAAAGTAGTTTGGGTTGTTTTGAATAGACATCTGCTAAGAGTATAAGTGACAAAGCATGTAAGAAACAAAAAGTGTCTTTTATTGGGATTAGCTTTAAGAGAGCGATGAAGATAACTAACTTATTTGTGAAAAATATCCTTTTCTATATATTAACAAACAAAATGCCACCACCAACAAAAACTCAAAACAGCAAACAAATGCTGTAAGAAGCCATAACTGCTGTTTTTCTTCAGCTACACTCTGTTAGCCTTGCTGGGAACACAGAGATGGGTTCCAGCTCTGCTGCGAGTCTTTGCCTCCTAGGTTTGTAATGGGGCTTTGGCAGCTCAGGCTGTGGAAGTACAAACACTGCTTTCCTGTTTTGCTCTTCTGAGCTTTGTGTTTTTTTGTAGTGGTATAATTAATCATCCATTGCCCAAATTATACTTGGGCCTTAGCTCCGTTTTCAAAAAAACAAAACAAAAAAAAACCAAAACAAAAAAACCCCAAACAGAACAAATCTCAGGAAAATATTATTTCCAAGCTCTGGAGTTGGCCTTTTTGATGCTGCGAAAGGTATAGAAGAAAGAGGTTTCCAGTGGCATCAGATATCTTCTGTGTTGCATGTGGCCAGAATCTTATTTGATTAATGACCAAAATTTTGAATACTGACCTTTTTGTAGGCCTGATCTGGAGACTTGTTTGTAGAGAAAAATGAATTCAACAGGATATCACTATTTTGTTTTTTACATTCTGAAAAGTCTGAGACCTCAGTCCTGAAGGCTTTTCCAGCTCTACTCTAACCCTCATCTGTAACCAACCCTTCTGTTTTTCTCAAAGGTGTATTTCATACACACATACATTTCACAGGAATGGAAAATCTTGGTTATTTTTTGCTAACAATAATAATGCTTCCCAAGGGCCCATGTTTTGTCAACAGCTGTTTAAAAAAAAAAAAGTGTTTTGCATTCTAGAGTGTCTCTAACAGTTCAGCTTGGAGCAATGTTATGCATACCTTGAAAGCAATGGTGACTTTCCAGGGTCTTTCATTAGTCATTTAAGATAAGTTGTGCAAAATCCAACTGGCCTGTCTATAATAACTAGAGGCAAATAGTTTTGAATTGTCATTTTGATAAATTTTGGAGTATTGGCAGTGTTATAGCCTATGGAGCCAGGCATCTGAGCATTTCATCTATCAGTGTCATTATGAAATACCTTAAAGGAACATGGGGAATGTGTCTTGGCCAATTGATAAATCTTATTTATACGAATGACTGGATTTTGTGTGGTTTCATAATCTACTGAACTCTAATAGCTTATATCCTTTGCTTCAAGAGTAGCTGTTAGAACCAGCTGTTTAATAGATCTGTGTAGTGTTTTTTCAGTGCTCGTAGGTTTTTATGTCAGTGAATGAATTTTTATGGTGAATGCCATAGCAATGATCAACCTACATGTGTGTGTGATTTTAACAATTTTTAGTGATCAAAACTGCTGTTGTTAAACTTCGTGTGGTTGGTGACTGCCCAGCCCTCAGATTTGTTACGATACCTCTGCAAGGCTTCTCTGCCTTTGAGGGATTCAACAGCTCCTCCCAATTTAGCGTTGTCTGCAAACTTACTTAAACACATCCCTGACGAAAATGTTAAAGAAAACTATCCCTAAACTGGAGCCCTGTGGGACTCACTAGTGACTGGCTGTCAACCTGATTTATTATAACTCTTTGGGCCCAACCCGTCAGATAGTTGCTCACCCATTGCATAATGCCTTTGTCTAGCTGTATGCTGGGCATTTTGTTCAGAGAGGTACTGTGAGAAACAGCATCATTGCTGAAATCCAAAAAGATCACACCAACTGCCTTCCCTTGGTCAACTAGGTGGGTAACCATATTGTAGAAGGAGATGAAGTTTGTTAAACAGGGCATTATTTTGTCACAGGAAAGTTGCAGGAATTGTACAGAGGAGAGCAAACAGCACAGGCATCCAAATAAAAGAGATCACAGAATCACAGAAACACCAAGGTTGGGAAAGACCTTCAAGATCATCCAGTGCAACCATCCACCTATCACCAATAGTTCTCACTAAACCATGTCTCTCAACACAAAATCCAAGCGTTCCTTGAACACCTCCAGGGTTGGTGACTCCACCACCTCCCTGGGCAGTCATTCCAGTGCCTCAAGAGATTTGTGAGCTGGTGGGATAGTGTTGGAGTGACATTGGGCTGCCTAGTAGAAATGAGAGTTTCTACCTCAGTTTTTTGCTTCTTTTCAGTTCTGTATTGATAGAAGAGCCAGTTCTCATTAGTAGTCTCTAGACTTGCTGTGCTTCTGTTTTATGGACGTGGTCTTTGGCAGTTGGACTAGATGATCTTTTTAGGTTCCTTCCAATGAGAATTATTCTAATCTTAAAAAAAAAAAAACCTGAGTGTACCAAGCATTTCCAACATAGCACTGTTTCAGTAGGATGAATATTTTGCAGCGAAGATGAGGTTCCCACAAGCTCTGAAAGCTGGACAAACATAGCTCTTCCTACTATTTATATAAGTACATACTGATCTTCCACAGGTAAAACAATGTTATTTGAGAGGAGATTAAACTTGAATTTAACGTTGCCTCATCTTAAATCAATATAAACAAGACAGATTTTTTTTTTTCATGTTATTTAACTGACGGCTTAGATTCGTGTGATCCATGTTTGTCTTTGAAAGCAGGGCTGCTTAGTTTGGTAGTGAATGAAAAGTTTATGGAGTAACTTGAGTAAATTGACTTGTTATTTTGAAGAGTGTACAAAAAAGATTTGACATGAGAGAAATATGAAGAGGCTCTGGCAGTAATCTGACAAAGCTGATGAATGGCAGGTGGCCACAAGCCTGACTGGTTGTTCTGATTTGCTACTGGGGATTCTCAAGCAGGTGGGTGAGAATGTTAAAGGCCTGACACATGGAGTGACAGATACCCTTAGTGCCTGAGTGTGCATTGCAGTGGTGCATCTTAAAATAGAGCCAGCTGTATGCATAATTAAGGAGATATAATTGCAGTGCACTTATGTAAATTATCTTGTGCTTCCTTTTTTATTTCTCCCTTCAGCTTTTTTCATCAGGAAGGTCCCCTAGTCAAAGATTGACTCGATCAGTGAGAAGCATTAAAGTATTATATTTGACACAAGAAAATATAGTTCTCTTTAGGAAAATCAGAGCAACATAATATGGGAGAAGTATGTAGGTATAAAGTATATAGGGCAATCTTGCTGTTCATTATACAAACAAGAATTAATTTTGGAAACCTTCATGTGAATTTAGTGATTCTGTGATTATTTTTTTTCTCTATCTTGTTAATTCAGATAAACATATAGTATTTCAGCTAGCTGAAATTTTGCCTGCATAAGCTTTTCTTCATTCAGTGAGAATCTTTCTGACAACATGCAAGTGTGAATTTAACCTTGTTTCTGTTTGTAGTAATTTATAAGTTGTATTGTATTTTTACTTCCTTTGGGAGGAATACAAAAACACTTCTGTTTGTCATGGTTTTATGTCTCTCAGATGACTGCTGGAGGTGCATCTGGAGTGTATTGCTTTCAGTAAAATATTCTTTCAGTCCACTTCACTCATCTTCCCCTTTCTATATCAATTGTACATAACTCTGTATGGAGCTCTAACAAATTACTGTATTTCCAGACCACCGGTGACTGCATGCATCACATTTGAAGAACAACGGTCAAGAAGCTGGTGACTAACTTTCACTGTCTGGGATGTCAATAAAATGTTTCACTGACCTTGCACTATTATCACTACATGATTAATCGTGTAGCACAAAACAATTTCAAGAGTTCTGAAATCAGGGACTCCTTTGGAGGAGCTGTAATGCACACAGTGGCAGGACCAACTTCTGCCTCTGAGATCTCATCCTTGCTTTTCCAGGGCTGTTTTTGAGGAGTGAGAAGGAATTGAATCACTCTTGGCTCATGCAGCCTTTAGTATAGGGTGCAAGCTGTAGTACTGGTGCTTCTGGGGAGTGAACAATTTTTTGTTACACTTCTCACTCAGCCTAGTGGTAAATAGTGGAAACATACAGCAATTATCAAAAGTCAACTGTTTATAGGTATTCCAGACCTCTCTGGATTTAAGCTTGAACTGTGCAGTTAATTTCCTGTCAATGAGTACTCTTCTAGAATGAGGGAGGTGTGCTCATAGTGTATCTGTCCAACAAAAGAGAAACATGGTGACTACATCATCTTTCTGCAGAAATTCGTCCACTTTCCACAAAGATGCTGTGCAACAGGGCAAGGACCTGAGAAGGCGATAAAACAGGAGATACTCATCTGCTTATTCTGTGCTAGGTTTTGTAATTAAAGTCCTCAGAAACGTAAAACATCAAGTAATACATGAAGCATGACCATTGATTTCTATTTAAATAGTCTCCTACCACTTTGTAACTTAAGGATATTCTCCCTGCTCCTTTAGTGTTTCAGTGTCCTAAAATGCAGAGCTTCTGAAACTGTAAAGTGTAGATGAGGAAGATAAAAGATGTGGTGGTGCAACCACATGAAAGTGGGACGAGTTGCTAGCAATTATCTGAAACATCTGTTCAGTGGTTCATTGACCTCACTTTAGAGTTGATTCTCTCTCCTTTGAGCGGTTATTGTTGATCTGTACAGTAGCTATTTTGAGGAATGAGCCTGGGGAAGAAAGATTTCCCTCCAAAGCTGCCAGTAAATTACAACAATTGAGTCAATGTATATGTGCAATGTATTGTGGATATAGAGTAGTAACTCCTGAATGAATACAGCGTGGAACAGCTAATATAGTATGTGGTGTAGAATTTACAGAAATGATTCATTTAAATGCAGTCATTCAAAGAGGCATCACAGCACTCTCTGATACAGGTTTTGTCTGCCCATTTTGAGGTTTGGCTTATCTTTCATCCTCCGTCTTACACAGATGGTCTAATAGATTAGCTTTCATGACTGCAACATTGGAAAGTTTGTCCTCATGTGTCCAATTGCTTGTTCATGTCTTGAATTTGTCTTTAAGAAAATTGGAGCCCTAAGCTAGCCACTTGGTAAACTAACCCAGTTTCTAATCTTCCTACATGCTTTTAAATAATATATTAGCCCAGAAATTATTTGGGCTGAAGTATTTGGCATTAATATAAAAATTCAGTGTATAATTCATAAATCAGATGAATAATTTCTAAGTATCAGCAGAAATAAAGTAAGCCTTATGGGATGCATGTTTATATGCATATGGATATTGTGATGTATAAAAGTATCATCCTGATAGTCCACTGTGGCTTGTTTGATACAAATACTGTGTGGAGTGCAACTGAACATTTGCATCTTTCTGCTCTCCCCTCCCCTTCCTCTCAATTGAAGCACATATGAGCTAGAACAATTAGAGTTTGGAAATTATCAGCCATGTAGGATAAACTTCTATAGAAGTTCTTGAAATTAAGGCTATGCCTCTTCCAGAAGGAGATGTTTCCTTTTGGGTATTCTTAGTTTTACTTATTTTATTGTGGTCTGGTTTGCGTAACTATGTCCATAGTTTGCATTTCTTGTCCTGAACTCCCTGAAATGTTCTTTGTTTGTGAACGAGATGTCCACATATCTATCATGTGAGGAATGATGTACATTCTGAGAGAGTTTTGTGCCCACCTATGTGCAGGCAGACCATTATATCACACTTCTTTTCCCCCTCCTTTGATGCAATAACCACTCCCAAATACAACTTTTATCTGGAAAAAGATATGAAAGTGCATATTAAGGATTATATATGGCTAGCCAAATGGTTGTAAAAATTCCCCAATAGAGGAAAAATCCATAGGCATACTACAAGAAAAATTTCCATCTGAATAATAAAATTGGAACCTCTAGCTTCTCCCATTCTCCTCTGTAAACTATTTATCATTCAGCGTAGTATATTAAATGGCATAACTACATTCTGTGAAAATTAAAAAAAAAACCACAGATTTCCCGCTTCTACATCTACACTGTGGTCCTAATCTTGACTGGGATTGAGTAGACATAAGGAACTTGGTTATGTATGCATATATTAAAAAAATGATGAATGAACTTGCGCTGGCAAAGGATGTGAGTTTAGCTCAGGCTACTTGTGCGTGCAAAGATAAGCAATAACATATACAAGTGCTTGAATGTGCGTTCTTCTGTGAGCACTGCAGATTTTACTCTTTGCAAGCTGCTCAGAATGCGTTATATCTTTCCGAAGTCTCTTGCTCTAGGTTCTGTAACTCTCCCATGAGGAATTTAGGCTTTTTCTGAACAGCAAAGTATATTTTTAATTTTTTCACTATTTGCTCATGGCTTGAAATTTAGGTTACTTACTGTGTCGACAGGACAAGGGGAAATGGTTTTATACTGGGAGAGGGTGGACTTAGAATAAATATCGGAAGACATTCTTTACTGTGAGGGTGGTGAGGCACAGGAACAGGTTTCCCAGTGAGGTTGTGGATGTCCCCACTGTGGAGACATTCAAGGCCAGGCTGGATGGGGCTGTGAGCAGCCTAGTCTAGAGGGAGCTGTGTCTGCCTATAGCAGGGGGTTGAAACTACATCATCTTAAAGGTCCCTTCCAACCCAAACCAGACTATGATTCTGTAACTTCTGTTTGCTATAAGATGGATCTTGAACATGGTTTGTTTAAATGCTTTTCTGATTGTTTTTCAAAATCAGCTTTTGATATACAATATGGAAAAATGGGATTTCAGGGAGATGAATAATGTAAAAAATACAAGGAGGTCATTTTTCCATGCACAGTGACAAAGACTTTGAAAAGAAATTAATAGGGCTCCCAGAATCCAACAAGGAATTAACAGTCAGGTCTGTGTCACTAAAATACGCTGGATATTAAAGTGTGCAGAACTGTACTGTGGATTTTTTTTGTGCAAATAGACTTTGTGTTGTCTGCTGAATAAGGATGTGGGAAATGGGGTTTGAACCAGTCGTTATTTGGTAATCCAGTGATATTATATGTTTCAAATCAGCAATGAGATCTTGGTCTTCATCATCATCCTCATTCTTAGCATGAAATAGCCTTGTGAGGGCTGGTTTCCTTAAAAGTATTCAGATGGTAGCCTTTGAGAATGGTTTTTGTCTTGCAAAACACAACTCTTAAATGGATTCTTCTAGTCCGAAGTATTTAATGTCAGCAGATGTTAAGAAATTTCACGAAGTGATCTGGAATGGGAATAGGACTCTTACCATGACTGTCACTATCCCTCTTCATTTTTGATGAAATAAATGATGACTGGAATCCAACTCCTTCTCCAGATTAAGTTGATATAATGTTCTTCAAATATTTCAGTACTTTCTGTTTTGTTCATGTCCTATATTTCCTCTTTTTTTAGAGACAGCTTGGAATTAGTGGGGCTGTAGTGCAAGGAAAACTTCCTGCTTTCATTCAAGGATCTCCAAACACTTCAAAAATTAATGAATCCTCACTACAATTCCATTAGATAGATAGATTGAATAAACATGTGGACTCGGGCGAAGTGATTCAGCAAGGATTACTGTGCATAGCTTTGTAAAGGGAACTCTTCAGTCAATGCTCTTAATTGCACAGCCACGTTGTTATCCGTTCTTGTGGGCTCTCTGGTTTTGTTGGAACTAGGTGGGGGGAAGAAAGGAATTTCACCAGTGAAGTCCTATTGTGCGTTCTGCATCACTGTCTTTATGCCAGGAAAATAGCCAGTACACTGGCTGGGATTGTTGCTCCTTTGGTACTGATATATTTAGAGAATTGAAAGTTCTTTTTTACAAGCAATGTCTCAGATGTCATACATACAGTCCTAGAGCTGCCTGCTGAAGCTGGGCAAACACCAAGCAATGGCCATATTCCCACAACATGGGGAGTGTGGGTGAAGAATCAGGTTTTTCAGATATTCCCACCAGATGTCATGCAGAAGAGCTCAAGGACTGGTCCTGTACGTGCATGGTATTCTGGACATTGGCCTTTTATTTTTACCCTCTTTATCTTTTTTTCCTTATTTTAGGTGCTAAGTTTACATCACTCCTGTTTTCTCAGTTCCAATTGTTTTTAATAACAAAAGCCAAAAAACCCACATGATTATTTTCAGGTACTGTTTATTTTTGCCACATCTATAGACTAGACTTCCAATAACCTAATACTCTTCCAACACCCTTATTTCTTTTATTTTTAATGTAAAAAATGTATGGGTTAAAATTGCTGAAGGGAGCACAGACTGGGAGTGAGGGGGCAGATGGTCTCCCCCCCCTCCTGCCGTGGGCTGCCTGCTTACCTGAAGTGTGAGGTTTCCTTTGGCACCTTCTCCTTGTTCCCATGATGGAAGTAGAATAAACATTGTTTATACATCTGTGCTTATATGCACAGATATATTTGTTAATTGAATATTACTCTGTCATCATCACTGTTTTCATCCCTACTGTTCATAAGAAATAAAGTACTTCCACATTGTCTGCTTGAGGAATACAAAAAATGTTAGGCCAGCCTTTAAAACTGCTTAGCCACTGATCCTCAGTTTCTCGTATTTCACCCAACTTAGGTGACTGTGTAATTGGGATATTGAGATATGCTCTTGATTAGGTGCTGCATCAAATTGTTTTCAGGTTCTACTTTCTAGAAATCAAAATGTGCTCTAGCATTAATGCCTTAAAGCATTTAATATCTTTTCCTAAAGCAAGTAAATAAATAAATATCACTTTTGGAATTAACAGAGAACTGTGGAGTTCTTACAAAAGAGATAATTCTGGTGTTTCATTGGGGGGAGAGTTAAAGTTTGCTTGGAAAGTGAAATCAGCCTCCACAATTTTACATACAAATTGTGGTATTTCAAAAAAGTATGGATTTGAATGCTTACCTGAGAACGTTTAAGTTGGAGAAGTGAGTTCCTCTGTGGGATCAGCATCAACTCATCTACAACCTTCATGGTGCCATGTTGCCTGCCCCAGGTCACTGAATGGCAGTGCACTGCAAGGGTTGGGCTTCTCTTAGGCATTTGAGGAAATAAAAGGCCATTTTGAAGACACTGTGCTCACACACACTCTCATTTATGGCTTGGTCACATACTCCCTGAAAATATTGCAGCATATACTTTGAAATGGGCTTTCTGTCATTAGCAGGTTGCTGCATCTGCAATGAGCTGTGTGGAGTTTTATTTTTCAGTTGTTCTATTTCTGTGCTAGTTGTGCTAGCAGCTTAGAGCCTTGCTAATGTACCATTGATAAATGGCTCTCTTTGAAAGGAGGCTGTATTACATACATTCATTTACATTGTATATTTTAGTTTGGAAGAGAAACACAGAAGAGAGAAATCAGTGCTTTTCAAATTAAATACGGCAAATTCACCAGCAGAAAATAACTTATTCCAGTTTCTAAAAAGCAGATATTTACCATTCTGATGTATTTTGTTTTATACTTAAAAAGGCTAAAATATGTCCCAGAGCTGACTTTGTTGTATTTGATTTTGCAAATGTTGGTTGGGTTGGTTGAGTTTGGATTTGCAGGGCTGCGTTTTCAACGCCTTAATTGAAATGCAACAACTTTGATGCCTGTTGGGCAATTGTAATGAGACAAGAAGGAAAGAAAGAGCTGAGTGGACAACTACCTCCTAGCCCAGAAACATTAATTTTCTTATGTTATCATTAATTTCTGTTGATAATGTATCAATTTCCTGGGCTCAGATCCCCAAGGAAGAGTTCCTGGACTCCTACATCAATCTTTCTGATGCAATTCATTTGAAATCCAAGAATCCAAGAACTATGATTCTACGAACCCCAAAACTACAATATGGTTTATTGAGAACCATCCGCACAGCACCATGTCACATCACATTGAGCTGTTTGAAATGGCTTCTGGTAGTTAAGCACAAGCAGGCACAGCGTGAAGATACCAGCCATAGGAGTTCTGTGTGCATGTAAGCTGTCCTGATGACATTCTAGTGGCAGCTGGAATATGTTGAGTTGAATTTGTAAAAAGGACCAGTGGCTTTCTTTTGCATGCTTATACAACTGGTTAGATTGGTCTCCCGTGGTGAAAGAGTTGGGACTTGCAACTTCTTTGTTGCAGGAGAGTAGCTCAGCCATCAGGCAATGCCTGACATAAACCCAGTCTTACTAATAAAGACAGAAATAAAGATGGCATTGAGTAGCATTTTCCTCATCTCTTGTCACTGTTTTTCCTCTGCATCCCGTGAAGGATGGAGATTCTTCTCAGTCCTCCTTTTGTCCTTATCTATTTATATAAACATTTTTTATTGTCTTATACTGCGGTAGGCACTTAAAGTTATAGCTGGACTTTGCCCCTTCTGATTTCCTCCCTGCACAACCTCACGTCTTTGTGGTCCTTCTGAATTACCTACTTTGCCCTTTAGAGTTTCATCCCAAGGGACTCTGTCAACTAGGTCCCTAAATAGGCTGAAATTACCTCTATGAAAATCCAGTCCTTGCCCCACACACACGTGCTCTCCCAAATGTCCAGAAGAACTTAAAATTAAATTACAGCTCATTAGCATGAGCAGAGAAGGTGTGCAAGTTAGGATATGGAGAAGCAGAAGGAAGAATATGATGGTGTTAAGTCTTTCTGGAAGGAGCTGTTTGTTTCATTTTTACCTTTTCTTTTGCATCTTTGTTTTTTCCTCCCAGCACATAACTGAGATGAAAACAGAACAAGTGTATTTAGGCAGTTGTTAGCTGTATGTGAAATTAAATGAGGCAATACTATGCCTAGAAACAAGGGGAAAGACACTGCAGGATATTTATAGGTGTTGGTTTCCCATAGCTTTTAGACTGAGTGAATGCTGTATAGGGTCTTGTCAGGCCTTTTGTTCCTCCTCTCCTTTTGTGAGTCTTAGTGCTTTCCAACTCTCTAAGAATCTCTTTTAAAAATCTCTGAAAATAAATAAACTTCTTTGGACAAAAAAAAAAACCCAAACCTACAAAATGTAGTAATCTTGACTAGTTGATACGTGGAATTCATCACTGGCTCGAACAACCAGTGCTAACATGTTGAACTGCATATTTCTAGGAAGTATCTGGGTAAAAATGAGCAGTGAGAGCCCATGCTTAGCTGTGAAGTGAGGAAATCTCAGACTGTTTGTGTTGTTATGGCTCAGAGCAGGCAGCACAGTGCTGGCTCCGTGCCTGCAGACGTGCTGCTGTGTTGGAATCTGATGCTGTGGTTTAATATTTGTAATGAAAGCTATGTTATTAGAAGGTTTACAAAACTGTGCTTTTCAAGCTCTTACCAAAAGATGCAAACTCTTTCTAAAGAGAAAAACCCTTTTAGGGCCGTTAGAATAAAAATAAGTAATTGAAGCCTCCCTGTGATCATCCCAGAGGGCTGCAGCACTGGATCTTCTGGTGCCTCACTGAAGTGCTGCTTTGAGCACTGCTGCTCAGCCCAGGGGTGCCTGCAGGGCATTTTCTGATATGTGTGCATCCTGCATCACTGCATCCTGCTTGAGAGGGCCCCTCAGCCACATCAGCAGCTGTGTGAGGGGTGGTCAGACCAAGTGCAGAGTGTGAGTTCAGCTTGGCTTTAGTTGGGATCTGAGCGTTTCATAGGCAATGCCCAGTGAGATGTTGAACTCAATGGTTACTGAGTGAATTTCAAAAAAGAAGCATTGGAAATCAAGCTAAAAATTTTTCTTTATTATTATCCAGACTGATGTTAGAATCTAGTTTCACCAAGTAAAAAAGGCATGCTAATTAACTGGTGAGAAAATGGGACGGTGTGCTACCTTCTGTATGCGACTCCAACTGGAGTTGGACCTGGGCAAGGCACAGGGGCTTGAGTCTGGCACACACTGTAAATAGAACATTTCTGTCATAGAGAGGACCAGAAAAGTAGTATGTCGATGAAAACCACGTAGAATGAATGAGGGTTTACTCCTTCTGCCTGAACTCGGATGTGAAATTTGAAGTGAGTCTGTAAGGCATATAGACATTGACATGAAACCACCGGAGGGTCCAAGTGTACCACTTTTCTGTGGAGCTTTGTTTATCCCAGATCCTCTGGTTTGAGACATCTGCCTCTGAAATGTCCCATTCCAGCTGTGTATCTCAGCAAGCTGGTCCTCAGATCATCATTTAAACTCAGAGTCCCTTCATGCTAAGCAGAACTATTTTCTGCTGTGTTCTTGTTCATTTGTTTTCTCCTGTTCCTGATGATTTGCCATGAAGCAATTCATGCTGCTAAGCCAAGGCACGATGCAATTCTTCTCCGGATCCTCCTCTGAAGCTTGCTGCTTAGAGCACTTTCATCTCTTTAAGCATCAAGTGGTTCTGTAAAAATCCATTTCGATCGAAGTGGCATGCTCTTTTATGTATCGTGTGTCTCATGATATACAGCTTGAATGCTTTACTTGTAGGGACAAAATGATTTCGGAGAGACAATTTATTGAAATAAGAGCATGTTCTGTAGCTTATTGATACCTCTGAGCCCAGAAACAGCTTCAAAATGCTTGTCAAGACAGAGGAAGAGTGGTGGAATGCAAACAGTGTTAACTGACATAGAAATTACTGCTCTGATTAATATTAAGATGGCTCAGAGACCATCATTTGACTGGAGCGGGGTTTCCTCTTGAGATATGGAACCTATTTTTTCTTGTTCTCTCCACACTCAGACCTCGTTGTTGCTGCTTTAAGCACAGAAAGGGTTGCATAAACATTTTAATATTTCATGAGGCTTCTGTAAGCCTGAATGATCTTATGAATGCTAAAACCATGACATGTTACAAGCACAAATGAAAGCAAGCAGCAAAGATTGCACAGTCTTATCATCTGGATGAACCGAGAGATAAACCAGTACACCGTGGTGACTTGTCATGTTTTGATTTCTCTCCTGGGATAACTCAGCCACGAGTCTTAAAAATGCTCTGCCTCCAATTATAATTTTGAGCCTTTGCTTAATATTGAGCCATAGCTAGCAGGCCTGTTACACATCTTAAGATTCAGCTATGCATTCTGACTTAAGGAATTACCTTGTGTGAATGGGGTCTTTCATTTGGATGAATCTCATGGCAGTTCTTGTGTTTATTAACTGTACAAATATTGCTTAAGAGTTCCTCAGCTGTTCTTCCTGATAAAAGACATAATTGAATATCTGAGTAATGCATGTTCAGAAAAGAGGTAAAGATTTGGAATGGTAACCATTTGGAACAAAAGTCTGTGTGGTTATAACTATTATATCATTTGCAGTCTTGTAACTAGGTACTACATGGAGTAGCACAAATCTGAGATTCATGTAGAAATTCAGTGGTGCCATTCTGTCATATTCACTGTTTTCTGCAGTAGCTTCCAAAAACAGCTGATGCCATTCAAACATGATTGATTGTACTAGATGAGACCAGAAACCTATGATGTCTGCCAATGGCCATAACTCATTAAAAAAGAAAAAAAATATGTAATAAACAAGCATGTATAAAGTGGTGCTTTCCTTGATATTGTTATATTCCTGTTTCCAGTAATTTGTAGCCAAAAAAACTTCCTGAAGTAGAAGTTTCATCTGCATCACATTTTCTGTTTCCAAACTCAGTTCAGCAAAAACAGGGAACTACTGGAAAGAGTCCAAGAGAGGGCTATGGAGATGATGAGGGGCCTGGAGCTTCTCCCTTATGAGGAAAGGCTGGAACGTGGGGCTCTTCAGCTTGGAGAACAGGAGGTAGAGAGGGGATCTTATCAATGCTTATCAATATCTAAAGGGCAGACGTCAACTGCATGGGGCCAGACTCTTTGCAGTGGTGTGCAGCAGTAGAACAAGGAGCAATGGGCAGAGACTGGAACACAGGAGGTTCTGTACAAACACAGGGAAAACTTCTTTGAGAGTGACAGAGCACTGGAACAGGCTGCCCAGAGTGGCTGTGGAGTCTCCTTCTCAGGAGATGTTCAAAACCCACCAGGATGCTTTCCTGTGCAGCCGTCTGTGGGGAACTGCTTTAGTAGAGGATTGGGCTGGATCATCTCCAGAGGTTGCTTCCAGCCCCTGTGGTTCTGTGATAATGATCTCTTCTTCCAAGAATTTGTCTGATTGCTTTTGGAATCCTTTGTTCTTTCATGGAACTTGTGGACAAGAGTCTCACAATTTAATAATTGTATCATTTGAAAAATGATAGTGTTTTAGAAGGTGTCAGATGACCTTACTGTGCACTTCTAACTTTTGGCATATAAGAAATAATTACCATCCTGTCCTTGCAATTCATTATTTCTTATTTTCTTATTAAAACCCACTTCAGTCACCTCTTTTCCAGTCTGAAGAATTCCAGCCTATATAAGTTCTCCGATTCTGCCACTTGGTTGATCTTTTTTTTGTCGTTTTCATCAAACTTGTCTAACTTTTTCACATGCATGTTGATAATTAGGGCAGAGGTAGGCATCTCAAATGGGAAAACAGGACTAGAATTAAATCATAATTACATTTCCTGCTTTTCTTCATTTTGTGTCTAACAATCTCATTCTTGTCTAATAAAACCTTGCCTTTTTGACTCCTGTTGAGTGGTGATATTTTCAGAGAACTATGAGCAAGAAGTCCACAAACTCTTTTCATAGCAGTGGCTAATTTAATCATTGCTAGATGAGTGTTCTAAGGCTGTTGATCACAACTGAGTTACATTTGGCAGGAAGGAGTGCTGACTCTTGAGCTATCCTATTCTCCCTAATAAAACCCAGTCTTCGATGTTCTCTGTTGAAGAGGTTAATGAACCTCTCTGCTTCTTGTCAGTATTTCTCCTCATTCAGCTCTGATGGAGATACAAATAGGAGCTATGTGGCTGAAATCTTGTTTATTTCCTGCGCTGATAAATGCCTGGGAAAGCAGGAGTTGGTAATGGGAGGATAGGAGGTACTAAATTGAAATACAGCTAATTAGGGAAGATTAGTGTGCTTCAATTATCACAGAGACTTAACATTTCCAACAGAAATGAAGGGGACCTTGTGTAGATCCTTCAGTTATCTACAAATTATCAGGCTTATGTTAAAATGGATGATAGACTTCTGTCAGTCTGTTACTAATATTGTAATACCTGGGTACCTCACGGTTATTTCAGGTACTTAAACTTTGCAGCAACCTAGTAAGGGAGACTACAGCACATACACACATGCAAAATATGTAACCCTTCAGGGCTCTCTGCTATGCAGAGATCTGCACGCTGCCTTTATCAACAAGCCTCACGTGTGCTTCTGATGACAGCAGGAGCTTGAGCAGCCCCAGACATCTTGTGTGGGCCTCTTGTCCCTGGACCTTCCCATCCATTGGACTGGAGGCCAAGTGGACATGAGGGTTCTCTCTTCACACTACTTGGCAGTTCTTTGTGCATTCACTGGATTTGCTGCTTTCTAGAGCATCTCCCTCCTTCCTTCACGGAAGACCTGAGCAGATCTTGGGTAACATCTTTGGTTGTGATTTTACTATGATGTTGAATGCACTCTGGATTTCCCGTTGCAGCAGCAGCAGCACTCCGTTTCTGATTTGCTACTCTCTTACTCTTCTGTTGTGCAGACAGATCTCCATTGCTTTTGGTTGCTGTGAATGTAGTCTCCATGCAGTGTTAGAAGAGTTTTCTGTTGGAGAGGGTCCAGAGGAGGGCCACCAAGATGATCAGGGGACTGGAGCATCTCCCCTACGAAGACAGGCTGAGGGAGCTGGGCTTGTTCAGCCTGGAGAAGAGAAGGCTGCGGGGTGACCTCATTGC